>JAJAGP010001775.1:94630-160386 GCA_025084515.1 Ancistrus triradiatus | reverse complement strand
GCCATTTGTCCGTGACCTCAAGCTGAAATTAACTTGGGTTCTGCAGCAGGACAATGATCAAAAACACACCAGCAAGACGACTTCTGAATGGCTAAAAAAAAATTAAGACTTTGGAGTGGCCTAGTCAAAGTCCTGACCTGAATCCTATTGAGATGCTGATTCATGACCTTAACAAGGCCGTTCATGCTCAAAAACCCTCCAATGTGGCTGAATTACATTTCTGCAAAGATGAGTGGCCAGAATTCCTCCACAATGCTGTAAAAGACTCATTGCAAAACGTTTGCCTGCCAGTTGTTGCTGCTAAGGGTGGCCCAACCAGTTATTAGGTTTAGGAGGCAATTACTTTTTCACACAGGGACATGTAGGTTTGTTTTTTTTCTCCCTTAATAATAAACACCTCCATTTAAAAACTGCATTTTGTGTTTACTCGTGTTGTCTTTGATTAATATTTAAATTGGTTTGATGCTCCGCAAATCTTAAATGTGACAAACATAAAAAAAAAATAGGAAATCAGGAAGGGGGCAAACATTTTTTCACACCACTGTAGCTCTCCCATAAGCACTATAAAGGAATCCACGGTTAGTCCAAACTGGCAATCCAGACCCTGAATAGGCCTACGATAGGAGGGGGATAATAAATGAATTGCAAATGTAGCAATGCAAAATAAAAGGGAAGATATCCAGTCTCTTTGTCATTTGAGTCTCACCAGGCATTTTGAGAGGCGTTTTGTGTTTTGTCCCCTAAGTCAGCAATCACGTTCTGTAGCACTGTCTGCTTCACACATACACACACTCACAGTTGGTACATTTGCTCCATTGTGTTGGGGTTGTAAGAAAGGCTGTTTGTTGTGGCTGAGGCTGAAGCTGGGGCAGAATGAGGATATGAAGCATAAGCAAGTTATTGTGCTTGAATGTGAGCTCGTCTCTGCCTAGCTGTTCCAGTAGGGAGCTGGTACTAGGCCTGTGGACAGCCGGGGCATTATACGAGTCCTGTGTGGCTGTCTGCGAGAGTTGTGTTTGCCTGCCTGAGGTTTTGATTCTTTGTCTGCACTAATACCAGTGACCAACAGTAGTCTGTGTGTGCTTGTGACCCTCTTGACAGCTTTGCCTCTGTCCTGTGCATCACTTTCAGATACATGGCTACACCCAGCTTCAGCTGTGGCCTCAGACAACACTGTGACAGAACGTTTTTATATGAGCTCTTTATCTCTTTAGCTCTCCCCTCCCAGCAAAAAAAAACAAATTCCACAGTTTTGTTTATTGTGATACTTTTTGCACCTCCTGCCTGCGTTTTGTGGGAGACATAGTAAAATGCCACATAAATTTGGTTTCCAATTATACCTACAACCTCCTCTGCTTTTATTTGGGACAATAAGTTTTTGCTCCATGCTCTCCCTGACTCTGAGGAGCTTTGATGAGACAAAAACAAATTAACAGCTGTCTGGCTCGCTGGGTTCATCTTCACACCTGTGGCCACCCTCACTCTCATCCTGTATCTCCATCAAGTTCTGCGCTGGTCTCCACGGTGACAGCGAGCAGGAAATATGACGCACCAGGGGCAAGAGATTTATGCCTGCATTCTCATCTCACACACCCTCACTCACATCTCCTAATGGTCTGTAAAGGTGTTAATGTGTTTTTTTCAGTTAATTAACTACTTCAGTTAGAACTGGGTAGCTGAGAAGGAGAGCAAGAGGAAGAAAGACAGGGAAAGAGAAACACAGAAAATAAGGCGGAGAAAAAAGTAGAAGGGGGTCATAAAGCTGAAAAAGGCAATACCCACTGAGGTGAAGACAAGATCATGTCAATAGCTATGTTGCCCTCATTGGGAGAATGATTAGAACAATAGCACAATGACAATTCTGCTTAATTAATTTGAAGATTTACTAATGACCTGTAACTTTTCTAATGTCCCTATTGACTGATATTGTCTAGCCACTGCTATAGGTACTTTGGGATTAAATTTTACAAACGAGAGCTGAAATGAATCCTGAAAAGGTCATCCTCAGCACAGTGTTATTTGCATCTGCTTATTGTTGGATCAACTGTGTGCCAGTACTGCTTCCAAATCGATCCAGTTGCTGTAAGAAAAGCACAGAGCTGTGTAAAACAGAACTGTAGGAAAAGTAAGTAACCCTTAATGGAATCTAGCATTCACATTAGGATTCATCCCTATAAATCTATAACTCTGTTTCAGCAAGCCTTACAGGTTTTATCTCTACTCCTGATTTCTACTGTATTCCTGATTTTCTTCCCTCACACATACCAAAATCTATTTTCCCTGTTTATTCTCACCAATTTTTCCTTTCTTTACCACCATACATTTTCATGACTGCGGTTAAGGACCATTCTAAACCCTCTCCCCCCCTTTGTAATTTCTATGCCACTGTCAAAGTGAGTTGAAAGAAATGTTACACCCACAAAAACCCAAAGAAGACACACACTAATCCTTCTTTGCCCTCACTCTTCCTGTTTGCTGTGCTCTCATTTCCTCACCCATTTGACACTTATGAGGGGTGGACAAGAGTTATGAGATAGGAGTTATGAATATTCCACAGCACTTGCAGCTTAAACTCAGATTGCCATCGATTGATAAGGAAGTCTTGCGTTAGGGCTGCCAACACCCTCTGACATTCACTCATACAGAGATCAGTATGCCACCACTTTATGGCACAAAGAGACTAGCATGCTCACTCTCTGAGTTTATTCATTTAGGGTGGTTTTGGAATTTGGATGTGAAACAAAATCATGTATCCAGTTTGAAGATGAACAGACTTGTCTGTTGTATTTATGTGTTACCTTTGCATTCAGTCTGAGATGGCTATGTGTGGCAAGTGCCAGTAGAATGTGCTGTGTGATATTCTGTTGCCTCACTGTGATTCGATTGGAGCTGGACTGGGAGTGTCATGCTAGTATTCACATAGCTAGTAGTAATAGCGTACGCTGGCTAGTGTACACCACTTTGGATCAGAAGTGTATTGGTAGTCTGAGAGTAGCTGCTATTATAAACAGCAAACTAGCAAGTGTTGGAATGTAGTTCTCATTTCAGATCAAGATTTAATTGTTTTTCTAATTAGAACATTGAGTTCGTCTCCTCCCACCTTCATTACTAGGCAGTCTTTATAAAGAGTAAAACATTCCCAATAGAAGAAGGGAAATCATATCAGATGTCAAAAAGAAGACCAGGTTCAGAAAATGCTGTGTATCTAAGCCAGTTTTCCATTTCATTTATTTTTCTCAGCAGTACCCATGGATAATGTCTAATGTGACAGCAATGCAAGGCAAGATTCAAAGTTTCATAATGGTGATGAATAGCTACAGTCCATCCTATTGGAATAGTCCCAATGCGGCCCTAAATGTGACTATGAATTGTGATATTCCTGGACTCATAAGATCTTCTCTCAGCAGTGCTCCAAAGGCAGCCTTAGCTGTCAAAGATTACACAAATGAGGATCATGTCTACAAACCTGTGAAAGCACAAAAAGGGTTTAAACTCATAATTGTATATGATAATATAAATAATATATATATATAATATATACTATATATTATATCTATATATATATATTAGATATATATATATAGATATATATATATATAGATATATAGATATGTCTGTATATATCTATATATATATGTAACGGTGCCTGTTACATGTACTGGCATTGACAGCCAGCCAACAGCGCTTTCGTTTGCAGTCATTTGCAATACATATATATATATATATATATATACACATATATGTATTGCAAACGACTGCAAACGAAAGCGCTGTTGGCTGGCTGTCAATGCCAGTACAAAATAAGCCCTTGTGTAATGTTATCCAAAGCCCTCTGAAGAGATGCACTCTGAAGCTGGTGTTGTGGCTGTCATCAATAAAGCACTTTCAGGAAACACCTGAACATTAAACATATTCATTACTCAGGTACAATGTAAAATTGCTTGTTAATGTCTAATATTCATTGACACTGGGAAACCCACCATAGTCCAGTAGTATATTTGATTAAGTGGAGCCTGATAGCTGACCTATAGCAGGCGTCAGTGATTGATTCAACATAAGGGCAGATTTCAAGTTTGATTCCTACCATTGATGTGCAGTGAGGACAAATGCTTGAGGCACTAGACCTACGAGTCAGATTTACATTTGATCCTCAAACAGATTAAATTATTAAATTATCAATAACATGGTTTAATTAGGCAATGTTTTTCCTATTTTCTATTCTTAACGTACTCATAGCCTATTTCAGTCACATTTTGTTCCCTGGGACTCACATATGTGCCCGTGACAGCCCTTGTTGTCAGTAAATTTCAGATATTCACTCATTCAACAATGGGAGCATCATCAGTTCTTGGTCTCCCTCATTATTGCAGCAGAGGTAACATCTGCCACTTATGGTACTTTTTTATCTTTTACACATACAGTGAGGCAAAAAGCTATTTAGTCAGCCACTGATTGTGCAAGTTATCCTACTTAGAAGAAGAGAGAGAGGTGCCATTAACACAGGTAATGAGTGGAGGACAGAAGAGCTTCTTAAAGAAGAAGTTACAGGTCTGTGAGAGCCAGAAATCTTGCTTATTTGTTGGTGACCAAATACTTATTTTCCACCATAATTTACAATTAAATTCTTTAAAAATCCTACAATGTGATTTCCTGGATTTTATTTCTCATTTTGTCTCTCATAGTTGAAGTGTACCTATGATGAAAATTACAGACTTCTCTCATCTTTCTAAGTAGGAGAATCAGTGGCTGACTAAATAGGTTTTTGCCCCACTGTTTGCAAAATAAAGTACCTAGAATATGACATGCAATGACATGCAGATAAGAGGTCTACATACAGCATATTGGTGATATTCACACAAATAGTCACAGGCACATGCTTATTCTCTGCTCTCAGTTCAGTTTAATGAGGATTGCATAATCTGAGGTGAGGCAGACCTCTCAGCATCTGCACTTAATTTTTCCTTGGCGGGAATTACAGCCGAACTTCGCAAATCAGTGATTTTGACAATCAGAATAATATAGAAATGGCATTTATATATCAGATCAGTGAGAAAAGCTTTGTTTTACAAAATACATATCACATTTCTTTACATTTATTTGTTATTAACGGGTGGGGCACCTACCTCTCCTGACTGCATGTCTCCCTGATTTCTAACTAACTGAAGCCAATGACAACTCACCTGACTTCTCCATTGTGCTAGATAGTTAGGATACCAGATAATTAACATGCTAGCTAAATAACAAGCTACTGCATACTAGAGCATTCAGATGACAAATAATATTCATTCTACAATGTGGTCATTGATAAGAACAAATACATTGTGGTAAAAAAAAACAGCTCTATTCTATATCCTCCCCTTATGCAGCTAGTGGCCATGTTACATAGATGCTATGGACATCATGAAGGAAGGCCAAGAAGGGCATGTTAAAAACAGTACCGAAAGTCCTGGTTAGGCAGCATGAGGAACCTACTGACTAGTTTTGCATGGTGGTGCTATCTTGGTGAATTATGTGAACTGCAGGAAGCAGCATTATTTTCTAACATTTAAATAATATATATACGTGTGTGTGTGTGTGTGTGTGTGTGTGTGTGTGTGTGTGTGTGTGTGTGTGTGAGAGAGAGAGAGAGAGAGAGAGAGAGAGAGAGAGAGAGAGAGAGAGAGCGAGCTTTGATGGGCCGAGGAACAGAATAAGTTTGAGAATGAGTTAGAGAGTGACCTGACAAATTCCTAGCATCCCTGAGAGCTAAGTATCAGCAGGTGTCAAAGGCATGCCACTCAACAGTCTTAGCAGGGCTAACTAGATTCCTCCACCTGTGAATATGTGGAGTTAAACAGTATCACGGACAAAAAGACACACATATGTACACATATGTGTAAGTAACAATCCTAAAGCAAGATTATGCATAGACAACAGAACTAGAAAGCAGAACATGGAGACGAGGAAGTGAAAACCAGGTCAGCAGATGTACGCAGTGTGAGTTTACACTGCAACAAGCAATGTTTTTAAAGTGTTGTAGATTTTATCTTTGTGTGTGTGGATGTGAAAAGGATTGTTACTCATTTTGTTCTGCAATCACCCATATGGTTCTTGAGTATCAGCTAATATAAATACATTGTAATACATCAGGGGTACCAAGACACCTTTTAGCCAGTCTCCAAAGCAATCCTGAAAAAAGGAAGAATTTTAAATTCAAATATAAAACCATTTAAAACTACATCATGTTGCAGTAAGCAGAGAGGAAACTCACTCTGTTGAAACATCTCTCATTCAGCTTGAATGTTTAAGCTTCAGGTCCTGTAAGCATGAGGCTTGAGCATTCGTTGTAAAGACAGTTTTTCCTAATTACAGAAGAGGCTGCCATGGGAAGGGTCTTCATTAAGAAACACAGGGCAAAGAAGGTCCTTCATTAGCAATGCTAGAGGCTAATTATCGGAGAGAACGGGACCAGGTTCATATCTACAACCCCAAATCAGACAAAGTTGGGAAGATATGGAAAATGCAAATTTAAAATTAAAAACTAAATAATAATGTGATTTCAAACAGGTGATATTATCAGGTGATTGTAATCGTGATTTGGTTGAGTCTTTGAGGAGCAAATATGGGCAGAGGATCTCCAATTTGTCAACATATGAGAAAATTGTTTAAAAAGCAATGTTCCTCAAAGAATGATTGGAAGGGATTTACATATTTCAGTCCTAATATTTCTCATTTGGCTTGTTTTGCACTTTATTTGTTGAAAAATGCATGGATGTCCCTGGAAAAGGTCCCGGGTTGTTTTGAAGGTTTCCTTGTAATTTTTTGCATTAATGCTGCCATCACAAAAGTGTAAATTACCTTTGGCAAGGGCACTGACACAACCCCATACCAAGACAGAGACTGGCTTTTGAACCTGTTGCTAATAAAAGTCTGGATGTTGTTTTTTTCTTTGATCCAGAGCACAGTGTCCATTTCTTCCAAAAAAGGCCTGAAATACTGATTCATTTGACAGTGTACACTTCCACTGTGTGATGGTCCATCCCAGATGTCTCCGAGCCCAGAGAAGTCCTCAACACTCCTGGACATGGTTAACATAAGATTTTTAAAGTTTTAGGTTGCATTTGTGCACTCCATATTGTAGTGCTTGACAAATGTTTGCCAAAATAATCCCTTGCCCAAGTGATTATATCAGCTATTGATGAATGATGGTTCTTGCTGCAGTGTCGTCTGAGGGATTGGAGATCACGGGTCTTCAGTTTAGGCTGGTGCCCTTGCCCTTTACACACCGAAATTCCTCCAAATTCCTTTACTCATTTAATGATATGCACTGCAGAGGGAGAAATATGCCCATCTGACATTTCTTTGAGGAACATTTGTTTTTAACATTTAAATAAACAAACATGTTGATAAACTAAAGATCCTGTGCCCATCTTTGCTCCTCAAAGTCTTTTGTGGATACTGCTTTTGTATCAAATCATGATTATAATCACCTGTTGACATCACCTACTTGAAATCACATCACCATTTTTCCCCCCTCATTATTAGACTTAAATTGTCCAATCCCACCTTTTTGGAATGTGTTGCAGGCCTGCAAAGAAGGAATAAATGTACATTAACAAAGGAAATGAAGCATGAAACATCTCGGGTTCATAATTCCTGCAATGAAATAAAAGTCAAACTAAATTCCAGGAACACTACAGGGTTTTTATTTCCATACTATTCCAACTTTTTCTGATTTGGTACAGTATAAACAGTTACAGTTAAGTGCAGAGTTAGGAAATAAAATTGTTAAGAAAAGAGTCAAGTGCACGAAATGAAACAAATCTACTCTTTTCAATCACTAATTATTATTTTTTGATTAATGATCCTTCGTGAATAAAAGGATTCAGCTGTAAATCATGTGACCATTCATTTGTTACATTAGTGCTAGAATCATGATACACAGTAACACAATGCACTGCTTAATAAGCAAGTCCATTCATTTCCAGATCTTTTGTATACACAGAAAGATGAATTCCAGAATTTTTTATAATGTTTGATGTCTATGCATACTGTAGCTCTAGCTTAGTCCGGGTAATAAAATAATATGAATATATTTTGGCTAATGCAGGGCCAAGATGTTTGATTTAAAAAAGACATTAAGTTAATGTCACTGGATCTTTTTCACAGACTCTCGAAACAGATGTTGCTTCAGGATCATTACTTAATTAGCTTTGATATAAGACTCAACTAGCGCATGATATCAACTATAGAAACTAAAAAGTTACTGATTCTTTGGATGGCAGAGAAACAACAGAAACAGAAAGAGATAAAATAAGGTTGAACAGATGTTTATAGGTTTCAATTACATTAAAGTGATATTAACTGAAAGTGGCATAGTGGCGTAGGAGCAAGTGGTCCTGGAGACCATCACTGTCTTAGGTTACTGCCTATATGAGCTCTGACATTGTATCTAAATGTTCATATAGCTCACATTACCTTAGAGTTATCCTGCTTCCTAATGCCTTTGAAAACCTGCTACTTGTAAAATTGCATAGGCAATTGCATTAAGACTATATATGAAGCCCAGCTTTCCTTCACTTTCATTAAAACACAATAATGAAATGTTTACCAATGTTTCCATGTTATTAATTTATCTTGGCAGAATTCAGTATTCTGGCACATCAAAATATCCCTATTTTAAGGCCGGTTCCTCTAGAAAATAAGCAGAAAACAAAGAGGCCAATAGGACAGAATCATGATTTAACTTTGAGGTCCCTAATCATGGTTGAGTGATCAACATTGGAAAAAAAATTTGTCATATAGGTGGACAGTAAATTCTGTTGAAAGTACTGGCTTCAGCCTGGTCTTTGTTTGATTTGATGGACCACATGGAAATGATACATCAATAACAATTGTAAATGAGCTAACATTCAATCCATCCGTAAACCATCATTCAATTTTTAGACCACAAAATTCATTCTGTTCATTCATCCACTGTTTAATCTAATTCAATCCAATTCAGAGTGATAGTGAGCAGGGGCTTAACCATTAGCACAGGGGACAAGGCAAAACCAACCTTAGATAGGGCACCAGTTTATTACAGGTCACACACTCAGTCACACTGGGACACTTTAGAGAGACCAATTGACCTGACCTGTGTCTTTTGGAACTTGGGATTAAAATGGACTACCCAGAGAAAGCCCATAAAGACACAGAGAGAACATTAAATCCATACAGACGGAGTCTGAAGCGGTAATCGAACTGGGGTTCTCTGGAGCTGTGAAGGTACAGCACTTATGTAGCTATAAACTAAAAGCATGTAGTTTTTTCAATTTCACTTTTTTAACTAAGGATTATTAAATGAAAGCGCATGCTTGGTCAATTATTTAAAGGTTTTATATCTAGACAAAATCAAAACAAAAATTACCAAAATAGTTTCAGACCTCCAAGGGTTTCAATCTATATTCTTCACTTGTATTTTTTTGGCATGCACCTTTAGGCAGACAAAAAAAATTCAGTTCCAAGCACAGAGTTAAAAAATCGAGGGCTGTCTCAGCTCCAACATTTGAACTGTTGAACTTACAACCTTCTGAGCCTTTGCACAGTACATCAGCTTTGGAGCTTTGCATACAATCCTCTACTGTCAGTTCAATTATATATACAGCAAGCGTAATCAAGAAATTAGATCCTGCTGACTAGGGTTGAGGAGCTCATCTGCTGGAACTGTTCTGCCTTCTTGCGCTTTAGACCCTTGTGATTAACTACCATCTGTTTCATAATTTTGTTTGTAACAAAAGTGCAAGAACCTTTTGCGTGCCGCCAGAGCCGCTTGTATTTATTGCCACAGCAGGTAATGTGTGGATATGAATCATATAATGCAGACAGAATACACACATAAGATCTATTTAATACTTTAATACAACGGGTACACACACGCACCCACAACCACACCAACACCCATCTACACACACAGTACGCACACATATTAAATAACATCCTAGAATACAAATGTATGTTCGGGTGCTGTGAGGCTTCTTTTTGTGTGTCCTTTCAAAGTCCTTCTTGTCTAGTAATTATCCTTATCCTTCTTTCTCTGTCACGCCGATGAATTGTAGTTTCCACAGGATATATAGAGTAAATGATATTCAGAATTTCCTGTGATGGCATAATAAATCTTTCTTCGAAGTAGTAATACACAGAACATTTGCGTTGTGCAATGGCTAAGATAATTACTGTATGCTTATTGGAAAACTTCTGGCTTTTGTGTTTTTTGTGTTGTATATTGTTCTCTAATACTGGGTGTCTCTTTGTGTTCACTGTATGATAAAGACATTATATTTTGCTGCTGAACAAACATTTTTTTTTTTTTTTGCACACTGTTTCACTCCATACCCATTTAGACCAACTCAGGGCCGTTGGGGGCCAAAAATGAACCCCTCCATGTACTGTAAAGGGCTTTGCAATTCCCTGCAAGGACAAAGCCTTTTTTTACAGCAACTATCTTTTGAAAAGGAACCAAAAGATTTGCTTAGAATATCTGTGAGTGGCAAAAGTATGTGAACCTTTGCTTTCAATATCTAGTGTACCCCATCCATAGCTACAACTGCAACTAAACATTTCGGTAACTGCTGATCAGTCCTGCACATGGGCTTTGAAGAATTTTAGCCCATTCCTCCGTATGGAAGAGCATCATCTCTGTGATGATGGTGGGTTTGCTAACATTATCTTCTTCTATGACATTGTTGGATCAAGGTCAAGACTTTGAATTCACCATTCCAAAACACCAGAGGTGGACGAAGAACACAACTTCATTACAGTACAAGTACAAGTACAGATACTATTTGTCAAATGTTACTTCGATACAAGTGAAAGTTGTGCCATCGGACTTCTACTCAAGTTAAAGTATTTTCTTTTAATAATACTCAAGTATTACAAGTAAATTCTTAGGCCACTGAATTGTTGTAATATTGCCACAACACTTACAATACTTAATAACTCTAATAATACAGAATGTAGAATTGCTGTAAATGCAGCTCCTTCAAAAAAAAAGTAAAGAAAAAGTAATTGTCCAACCTGCTTTACATACTAAGATCCATAACTGCAGCTTTATACCTACTCACGACTTCTACTACTAGACAAACATGTACAATGGCCAGATTAAAATAAAAATATTCAATCAATTTGTTATGATTACCATACTGTCCATCTTACAGATCTCTCTTATCAGTAATACAGTCTATGGTTTTCTGTAGTCTGAAGGCACAGAAAACTCATTTCATTTCAAGCTTTCACCAGGAAACATCTCCATACCTTAATAGGCTTCTGCAGTTTGGATGGCAAGTGTTTGCAGGCTGTGATAAAGTTCGTTTTAAGCAAACTAAGCAAACATTTAAAAACGAAATGAAGCTTTAATCTGTCCAGAAAACTGAAACACGGTTGTGAAGTATGGCTGTGGGTGAGTGCACTGTGCCGAGGGGCGTCTTGTTCTTCCACTCTTCCATCAACTGAACTGACGTTCAAATTCAAAAAAGTTTGCTGAGGAATCATGAACTTGACGTGACCCTATTATACTGATTCTTAATAGGCTGTCTTTGTCAGTGTCACCTTTCATCATTTTTTAGGAAAGAAAAAAAAACATTTACTTGCAGTCGAAGCTAACAAGTAACAAGTAATGAGGACCTTGATATAAATGTAGTGGAGTGAAAAGTACAATATTTGTCTTTAAAATGTAGTGAAGTTAAAGTCATAAGTCTGAAAAAATATAATACTCCGCCAAGTATTGATACTCAAAAAGCATACTTAAGTACAGTACTGAAGTAAATGTACTTTTGTTACTGTCCACCCCTGCAAAACACCTTTCTCTCCTTTAACTATTCTTTTGTAGAACAACTTAAAAGCCTTCTGTATTTTCTATGTGCCATATGATGGGCAGCAATGTTCTTTTTGGAAAGCAATGGCTTTCTCCAACTTTATGACAATGGCAACCCTTCAAGCACACTATTGTTGTTAAGTGTTCTCCTCATGGTGGACTCAAGAGCATTAAGATTAGACGATGTGAGAGAGGCCTTAATTTGCTTAGCAGTTACCCAGGGTTCCTTTGTGACCTCGCAGACTATTACGTACCTTGCTCGTGGAGTGATCTATGTTGGTCGACTGAGTAAATATGGTCTTTTAAATCCTCCATTTGTATACACCATTGTCCTCCATTACACTTAGAGATGGTTTTGGATTCTCTTCCAGCCTGATGAGCATCCACAACTCTTTTCTGATGTCCTCGGAAAGCTTTTTTTTTCATACCATGATACTCCTTAACATACATGTGTTTTGAAGATCAGACTCTGATAGATCCCTGTTCTTTAAATCCAACAGGATGCCCACTGTGCCTGATTCATTATCCCATTATCCCATTGACTGAAAACACCAGACTCTAATTTCACCTTCAAATTATCTGCTAATCTTAGCGGTTCGCATACTTATGCCACACACAAGTATCTAATGTTGGATCATTTTCTTAAATAAATACATGAAATAGTACCTTGGTTCTCATCGTTATTGTGTTCCAGAAGGTGTGTCAAGAACTGAAAGCGACCTTACGATAAATCCATCATAAGTTAAATGTATCATGAACTGAGGAGTTTAATGAGTGTTTGGTAGAGCGGTCTGTATTGTATAATAGTGGTGCCTATGGTAAGTAATGATAATTAAGTTAATGTTTAAAACATTTAACATACAGTTGGCCAAAATCATTAACACAAAGCTTATTTTATAATAAAGTGTTGAAAAATCATTTGTAATTTAGTGAGTAATGGATTGAAAGTGAAAAGTAACAGCAAAACACTTACGCTATTGGTGAACTCAGGGCAACAGTATAGCTGCTAATCCTAACCACAGCCTGTGATCTGGAGGATTCAGTTCCTGATTTACTTTTAGCTCTTATAACTAAAATTTCTGCAGCCCTCCTTATTTCAATGTATCCAGTGAGCTCTGGCTTTGTCCTGTGGTGACACTGGCTTTCCTGATCAGTCTATTGAAGCACTTTGCCTCCCTGACAGTGACATTGCTAACCTCCCCCAACCCCCTACAGCATTCCACTGCATAGAAGAACACACAAGCACAACAGACTGATAGAAGAGCCCCAGTTGCCTGCTGCACACATTGAAAGACCTAAGCCTGCTGTGGCCTTTCCTGTACAGTACTTCTGTGTTATCAGTCAAGTCCAGTTGTTCAAGTATACCCCCAGGTACTTGTAGCACTTCAGCATCTCCATGCAATCCCCTTGTATAGTGATTAACCTGACAGGCTCCCTAGTACTCCAGAAATCCACAACAAGTTTCTTTGTCTTGCTGATGTTTAGCTGCAGGTGGATCTTCCGCACCACAAGGAGAAATCTTCCACTAGCAGCCATACTCTGACTTATCATCATTGTGAATTCATCCCACAATGGAGGACTCATCAGAGTAATTCCAAAGAATGGCATGAGCTGGAGTTAGTCTGATACTGTGTGTGGAGTGAACAGGAAGGAAGATAGCATGGTTCCCTGGGGTGCTACACACCATCACATCTGACACATAGTTCTAGACTCTCCCAAACTGTGGCCTGTTGGTTGGTTATTCAAGTCAGATTTTATTTATATAGCGCTTTTTACAATGGAGCATTGTCTCAAAGCAACTTTACAAGTTTAGATTATCTCCTAATAACTATGTCCAATCCCAATTCCATGATCCATGAAACCATAGGGGCTTCAACCTGCATTGGGCTGGGTTTAATCATCAGTTGGAAAGGCACAATGGTGTTTATAGCATTTGAGAAATCAAAGAACATAGTCCTGACAGTGGCTTTGGTTGTGTCTAGGTGTGCACACGCTCAGAGCATCTTCCACCCCATGTGAGCCTGACATTTTGGCAAATTGTAAGGAGAAATTGATATTTTGGCAAATTGTAAGGAGTCCTGTTGGTCCATAAACAACGGTCTGAGGTGTTTGAGGACCAGCCTCACAAAAGGTGACTGTGGAAGCGTAGCGGTCAAGGTACTGAACTCTGGAGGTTCAAATCGCACGTCTGCCAAGTTGCCACTGTTGTGTCCTTGAGCAAGACCCTTAACCTACAACTGCTTGGATTGTAAGACTGTATCAATTGTAAGTCGCTCTGGATAAGGGCGTCTGCTAAATGCTGTAAATGTAAATGTAATTAATACACTGATATGTAAGTTCATTAAATAAGTATTACTGCTGTGCCAATATAGCACCCTAATGCCATCCTCCCAGTGTTAAATAATCTAAGCCTGGAAATTCTGTCTTTGACACAAAGGGGTATAAAATTGCCTTCAGATCCACACAACTTAACAACACACCAAACAAGTCGATCATGGCCCATTTAACGTTTCCCAGATCATTGCACATGTGTCTCAGAAAGAAGTTAACAGGAAGATGTTTCTCACTGACAAACCAGCATGGCTTTGCTCCTGGAGGACAAGGTGGTGGGAGGCAGTGTGGTGACAGATGACAAGGCACACTGCACTTAGGCAACAGCAAATGAGACTTTATTCTTAGTAAGTACTGCCTGTGCACAAGTGTTATGGACTACATTTTTCTCTCAGTTCCACACATGGAGTGATGGATTTCATACCCTGTTGTTTATAGGTTGTTGGGGCTCCTCTGCTAGTGGTTTGTTGGTGCATAAGCTTTCATGAATAGGTGAAAATCCTGGGCAAAGGCTGTTACCTGCCAGGTAAAATTTGAAAACAGCACAGTATTTGTTTAAATTGTGATGATGACAGTTGTCTCTTAGAATCAGTCTTTTCCTGGAGGATTTGGGATGTTTGGATTTTTCTCCTCCTCTGCTCAGTTCTGCTCTTGTATGAGCACAAATGAAACTGGAAAACTTCACTGTGAAAGTTTATTTAGGTTCCAAATGATCAAACAGTAAAGAATCGTATTCAAATTTTGCTCCACAGACATCAGTCCAAACAGCCTGGCATTCAATTTATTTTATTAATTGTTCTTTTTATAGTAAGCACGCTTGTAAACCTGATTAGTTGTTATGTTGAACTTTCTATCTCATGTACCATTTGATGCCAGAGATGAAAAATTGCCATTGCACCATCCGTCAGGCAAGGAGAAAAGCTCCAATCCTGATTTATCTGTGGGTCAATCTTTTATTACCGTGCTTTAAATGAATGTGTTTTCACTTCCATGAATTTTAATTTAATCTCCATAGCAGACTGATCCATTCACGTGCTGAACATGCTAATTAGCTTTGACAGGCCATCAGTGTAGTTGTGCTGCATGCTAGCTGCCTGTGTATATCTGCATTAATCAAGCTTATGGATTTATAATTCCCATGTTTAGGTAGATGCAGATCTATAAACTTTAATTTTAATATTCACTCACTGCCTTATCTGCTTAATCCTGGTCAGGGTCACAGGAAAGCTGTGCGGCATAGGCAGGGCACCATACATACGCAAGGGCAAATTAGAAACACCAATCAACCTACCATGCATGCTTTGGAATGTGGGAGGAAATGGCAGTACCCGAAGAAAATCCATGTGGACACAGGAAGGACATGCAAACACAGAAAGAACCAAGGATACTCCACCTAGGATCGAACCCAAGACCTTCTTGCTGTTAGGTGATGGAGCAACCCACCGAGTCACCATGCCACCTTGATTTTAACATTTGTTGCTAGTATTCTAAACATTACAGTAAGAAATTAAATAAAAATTAAAGAAAGAGAAAGATGAACAATCCAAAAGTAGTGGCTCTTACAGATAAGTCAGGTTGTCATGAAGAACACCCAGAGGTCACCTGGAAATTGCATTAAAAAAAACATGCAGCTGTTATCTCGCTGTGTTATTCAAGGAGGGAGGACTAGAGAAAATGCTTCCATTTCATAAAACTGTAGTGTCTGGTTTACAAGTTTTTTCCATGAATTCACAAACACTCAGAGGAGATCGGATGGACAGGATGCCTGATATTGGGGTTAAAATGTCCCCAACAGGATAATCAGTCTATGTTGGCTATTCAAATCCAACTCCCTTTGACAAGGGCACACCTGCTCCTGCTCCACTCTGACAGCATGCATCCATGGACAGTGAGCCACAAATAGCCACCTCACTCCCAGCGGCTCACCCAACCATGATTTATGAACTGAGTCCAATATAAGTGCAACAACAGCCTAACCTTGGGTAACAATGGCTTGTCAAGCCACTGACGCTAAATGCATGTATATTTGTGCTTTGATGTGGAGGTCGTTTCAGTTGAGTTGGAGGCCAGTGAGGTTGAGAAAAGGCAACTAAGCATGAGATTTGATAGGTCATTAGATAATGTTCCATTGAGTGTGACACAAAGCCTACTTTAGTTAAGCTCACTGGTTTGAAATGTCACTGTTGACATTTCTAACAGTTTGTAATTTGCAACATTGCATGCCTTTAATAATAATCTAAAGCCACAGAGAGATACTTCATTGTATCCAATAAACAGTCTCTTTGCTGCAATCTCAGTATAAATGTGTTAAATGTGTCCCTCAACTAGCATCATAAGTTGTTTTTTGTTTGCTTTATTTGGCAATTCAAAGACCTATCCAAATGTTATTCAAGTCATTTAATAACTTATTGATTTGAGACTGCCCCAGCCCCCTCCTGGAATTCTGGCCTTGATATTAGTACTTAAGAAAAGTCCTGAATTGCCATAGCCCTTGAGTTGCTTTTGCTTTCTATATCACCAACTTCCCACATGGCAAAATGTGCATTCTTGAATTGTCCTTTGTTCCATGCGTTGATTCGCTCCAGGCTGTGAGAAGCAGGTATGTTTCTAGTAACTGAAGACACTGGAAGCCTAGCCAACATACTGTACTTATGCACATTATCATGTTATTAGTTTTGTATTGTAGACATTATAATTGTTTAAAATATAATTACATTATACATTTTTCTTTATAACTCAACATTTGTGTCCAGAACTGTAATCTCTGTAATCCAGTGTGATATTTGAAATTTTCATACAGTAGATAACATCACTATTGGGCATGTTAGTTTGAGAATGTAGTGATCTAAAATAAGATAGTTATTAGAAAGTACACCAAGAGATCCTTAAAAATTACACATCATGCCGAGATGGAAAGAAATTTAGGAACAATTGAGAAAGAAAGTAATTGAGATCAGTCTGAAAAGCGTTATAAAGGCATTTCTAAAGCTTTGCAACTCCAGCGAACCACAGTGAGATCCATTATCCACAAAAGGCGAAGACATAGAACAGTGGTGAACCTTCCCAGGAGTGGCCGGCAGACCAAAATTACTCAAAGAGTGCAGCGACGACTCATCCAAGAGGTCACAAAAGACCCCACAGCAACATCCAAAGAACTGCAGGCCTCGCTTGCCTCAGTTAAGGTCAGTGTTCATGCCTCCACCATAACAAAGAAACTGGCCAAAAATAGCCTGAATGTCAGAGTTCCAAGATGAAAACCGCTGCTGAGTAAAAAGAACATTAAAGCTTGTCTCAGTTTTTCCAGAACACATCTTGATGATCCCCAAGACTTTTGGGAAAACATTCTGTAGACTGACGAGACAAAAGTTGAACTCATTGGAGTGTGTGTCCCATTACATCTGGTGTAAAGTAACACAGAATTTCAGAAAAAGAACATTATAGCAACAGTAATATCTATTGGTGGTAGTGTGATGGTCTGGGGCTGTTTTGCTGCTTCAGGACCTGGAGGACTTGCTGTGATAAATGGAACTATGAATTCTGCTGTATATCAAAAATCCTCAACTTGGGTTCTGCAGCAGGACAATGATTCAAAACACACCAGCAAGTCCACCTCTGAATGCTGAAGAAAAAAACAAACAAGACTTTGGAGTGGCCTAGTCAAAGTCCTGACCTCAATCCTATTGAGATGCTGTGCCATGACCTTAACAAGGCCGTTCATGCTCGAAAACCCTCCAATGTGGCTGAATTACAACAATTCTGCAGAGATGATGCAAATTGTTGCAATTCAGCCATATTGCTTGGATGCAGTTGTTGCTGCTAAGGGAGGCCCAACCAGTTATTAAGTTTAGGGGGTAATCATTTCTTCACACAGGGCCATGTAGGTTTGAATTTTTTTCTTCCTTAATAATAAACACCTTCATTTAAAAACTTTTACTTGTGTTGTCTTTGACTAATATTTAAATTGGTGTTCTGAAACACTTAAGTGTGACAAACATGCTAAAAAATAGGGAATCAGGAATGGGGCAAACACTTTTTCACACCACTGTACAAGCTACACAGCTAACATTGCAAGTTTGATCAATTACCAATGTATTCTCTGCTAATTACATATAATTACATATACATATAATCTGCTAATTACATATAAAAATAAAATTAATCTTACAGATACACATATATATATATGTATGTATGTATATATATATATATATATATATATATATATATATATATATATACACACAACTCTGGTTCCAGAAGGCTTGTTGTTAACCGAAAATGATGAGTACCGAGGCCCTTTTCCCATTAGTGTCACGCCACGATACATACATACACGCACATTCACCCATTCGCATCAAGCTACTTTCACTGCCACTACAGAAACTACAGCTCCCACAATCCTCCGGCGGAGGAAACAGGTCCTGTTTCCCTTTTGGTTGGCTGTCAATAGTAACCTTTTTAGGACCGACTGTATTCTTATTTGCACTAAGAATACTGTACTGCAGATGTAAAAATAAAGACAAATGTGGAGATCTTCAATGAGCAAACGTTATTGTGAATCTGAATCACTGATCACTGTGTGATGAAACAAGTTTTGACTAAAACGAGTCAAAACCTATATATATATATTATATATATATATATATATGTATGTATATATATATATATATATATATATGGTAATGAGAGCAGGTGAGGCCTAAATAGGGTGTGAGATTGATAACAGGTGTGCATAGTACAGAAGACTGGAGAGGAGGGGAGCGTTTCCAGGCACGTAGGCGTTGCGAGGCCTCGCCGCTATGGGGGCTGACGTATGTATGTATATGTATATATATATATATATATATATATATATATATATATATATATATATATATATATATATATATTGTCACGCCCCTAGCGGCGAGGCTCGCAACGCCTACGTGCTGGAACGCTCCTCCTCTCCAGTCTTCTGACTATGCACACCTGTTATCAATCTCACACCCTATTTAGGCCTCACCTGCTCTCATTACCACGCCGATTCACTTGGTTCCCTCTATGTGTCCACGCTCCCTTTCCCGTCTTCTCTGCCTCTTGTCTCTCCTTTTCGTAATAAACCCTTTGTTGTTGCTACCAGTGCCTGCGTTTGTCTCCAGTTTCCATGCAGCGTTACAGTTGAATCGGCCGACATGGAGGCAGCGGCTTCTGGTTCGGGTGGCACGTCTGCTACCCCTGTCGAGCAACAACTCGCCGACCTTCGATCTCAGCTCCGGGAAATGGCTCAAGCCATCACTGTCCTCGCAGATAATCAGCGGTCACTCTTTCCGTCTGTCAACGAGCTCTCCCAGCGGTTGTCACAGCTGTCACCACCCTCCACCTCTGCTGTCACTGCAGCTGCGGATCCTGCCGCCTCGGTTCTGCTTCCCTCCACTCCTCCACGGAACCCGTCACCTCACTCGAACTTCAGAATCCCTCTACCAGACAAGTATGGAGGAGACCCGGAACGCTGCGAGGGGTTTCTAATGCAGTGCGATCTGTACTTCGTACACTCACCCCCCGACTCCGACGCAGAGCGTATCGCTCTAGTGATCTCCCTCCTCAACCATCATGCCTTGGATTGGGCCACTGCAGTCTGGTCACAACAGGGTCCAGAGGTTCGGGATTACTCTCGCTTCGTGACAGCCTTCCGTTTGGTCTTTCAGCATCCCCGAGAAGGCCGCTCCAGCGGGGAATTGCTGCTCAACCTCCGCCAGGGACGTCGGACTGCCGCTGAATACGCATTGGAGTTTCGTACGCTGGCGGCTCAGAGTGGATGGAATACTCCGGCTCTCCTTTCCGCTTTCCATCAGGGCTTACGTCCCGAGCTCAGGAGAGAGTTGGCCGGACGCGAACTCAACATTTCCCTGGAGAAACTCATTTCGCTCACGCTTGGATCAACTCCTCGCATCCCATCCGCGGACCTCTCCACGCCCATCGTCTGCTGTCACCGGTCGGGAACCCTCGCCTCCCCCTGAAGACATGGAGATCGCGGGGGCCCGCCTTTCTTCCGAGGAGCGCCGACGTAGATTCCAGCTGGGTCTGTGCTGTTATTGCGGATCCGACCGTCATCAACGCCCGAACTGCGACCTCGCTCCATCGTCTGGCGCACGTGCTGGGACTGCTGCACGTACTCCCCGGGTGAGTCGACCGTCTCTCGTGCCTTCTTTTACCCTGCCTGTGCTTCTCCAAGTCACTCACGCTGGGGTCTCGCTTACAGCATTGATCGACTCTGGCGCCCAGGGGAATTTCATCGCCGATCATCTGGTCTCTGACCTCGGGATTCCCTGCGCGCCTCTTCCCACGGGCCGGCGCAATACAGCAGCTGATGGTCAACCACTCGGTTCCGGCCTCATCACCCGCGTCACCGCTCCACTTCGCCTCATCACCGGCGCCACCCACGATGAGTCTATCACCTTCATCCCGGTGGCCTCCCTGGCCTACCCGATGATTTTGGGACTTCCGTGGCTTCGCCTTCACGACCCCCTCATCTCCTGGTCTGCCAGGGAACTCGTCTGTTGGTCTCCATGGTGTCTGAAACATTGCCTGCGTCGCCCGGCACTGCAGGTCAATTATCTCTCCACTCCCTCCCTCCTGCCTAGCAATGTACCCAGCCAGTACGAGGATCTGTCATCAGTCTTTGGTGAGGGAACTCTTGCCCCTCTTCCACCTCACCGTCCCTACTGCGCCATTGACCTCTTGACGGACAGCCCCCTGCCGAAGGCTCGTCTTTACCCACTCTCACGGGTGGAGGAAAAGGCCATGAGCAACTACATTTCGGAATACCTGAGCCTCGGTTTCATCCGTCCATCCAAATGTCCTGTCTCGGCTGGATTCTTCTTTGTACCCAAGCGGGATTCAGGACTGCGTCCTTGTATTGACTACCGGGAGCTCAACCGTATCACGAAGAGGTATGCCTATCCCCTCCCGCTTGTTCCCTCGGCTATGGAACAGCTTAGATCAGCATGCTGGTACACCAAGCTTGACCTCCGTAACGCATACAATCTAATCCGTGTAAAGGAGGGCGACGAATGGAAAACCGCTTTCAGCACGAGTACCGGACACTACAAATACCTAGTGATGCCTTTCGGCCTGGCCAATGCCCCTTCCATATTCCAAGCCTTTATTAACGACGTTCTTCGGGATATGCTGGGCCGTTTCATACTCGTATACCTGAACGACATCCTGATCTTCTCACCAGATCTCACCACTCACATCGCACAAGTCCGCCTGATTCTGGAGAGGCTACATTCACACCACCTCCGAGTGAAAGCCGAGAAATGTGACTTCCACACACAATCCGTACATTACATCGGCTATATCATCTCACCCTCCGACGTGTCCATGGACGATGCTAAGGTCTCCGCTGTCCTTCAGTGGCCCGCACCCAGGTCAGTCAAGGACCTGCTGCACTTTCTAGGATTCGCTAATTTCTATCGCCGCTTTATACGCGACTTCAGCCGGAGGGTGGCGCCGCTCACCTCCCTTTTGCGGGGAAAACCTCGTTCCCTTCACTGGTCCTCGGAGGCTGAAGAGGCATTCACAGCATTGAAGTCCGCCTTCAACGATGCTCCGGTCCTGGGCCACCCCGACCCGGATCGCCCCTTCATCCTGGAGGTCGATGCATCTTCGGTGGGGATAGGTGCTGTTCTCTCGCAATGTCTGGGCGTTCCTCCCAAATTGTGCCCCGTCGCTTTTTTTTCTCACAAGCTCTCTCCCACGGAACGGAACTACGACGTCGGAGATCGCGAACTACTGGCCATCAAGTTAGCACTGGAGGAATGGAGGCATTGGCTGGAGGGCTCCAATCATCCTTTCACCGTTCTAACGGACCATAAGAATCTGGAATACCTTCGCACCGCCAGACGTTTGAACGCTCGCCAAGCACGCTGGTCTCTGTTTTTCGCCCGTTTTGCCTTCTCCATCACCTACCAGCCTGGCTCGAGAAATCTCAAAGCGGACGCCCTCTCCCGTAGCGTTGACCCTGATGTCCCGTCTCAGGAACCCCCGGCTCCTATACTCCTGGAATCATGCGTCATCGGCGCCCTTCAGTGGGATTTCGAACGGGAACTGGACAACAGCCTCTTACAGCGCGTGTCCCATCGGTTGCCCCGCGGACAAGAAATTCGTCCCTCCCGGATTCCGTGACCGACTCATCACCTGGGCACACGTCTCTATCTGCTCTGGTCACCCCGGGGAAACCCGAACCCATCAACTGCTGGCTGCCCGTTACTGGTGGGGCAACATGCGTAAGGACATCCATCAGTTCGTGGCTTCCGTTTGTGGCCTTTGTGAACAAACTCGACGCTGTAGTGAGCCTTTCGTCAGGATACCACCCGGAGTCCAATGGCCAATGTGAGCGTTCTAACCAAGAACTGAAGAAATTTCTGCGCTGTTACTGTCTGCATAACCCGCTGGATTCGCTACGACACTCAGCTACCGGCCTCACTCCGTTTCAATGTGTCCTGGGTTTTCAACCACCGTTCGTTCCCTGGGATTCTATGTCATCGGATGTCCCGGCCGTGGACAGCTGGTTCCGTCGCAGCGAGGAGGTATGGTGTCAGGTGCATCAGCGTATCGAAAGAGCAGTGCGCCGCTACCAGAGGCATGCGGATCGGCACCGTGCTCCCGCACCCGTCTACCAGCCAGGAGATAGGGTATGGCTGTCCTCTCGGGATCTGCGAAAGACACAGAGCGGCTCTCAGTTCTCTCCCCGCTTTCTGGGTCCTTTCAAGGTCCTGAAGCGGATCAATGATGTGACATACAGGTTGGACTTACCCGCTCATCTTTGCATCTGCCCGTCTTTCCATGTGTCGCTCCTCAAGCCCTGGGTGCCTGGTCCTCTCGCCGCCTCTTCTCCGTCCGACAGGCCACCTCCCGTGGAGCAGGACGGGGGGGCCGTCTATTCGGTCCGTCGCCTCCTAGATTCCCGTCGCTGAGCTTCGAGGCTCCAGTACCTGGTCGACTGGGAGGGCTACGGTCCGGAGGAACCCAGCTGGGTGGACGCCAAAGACGTTCTCGACCCCCTTCTCGTCCAGGACTTTCACGTCGCTCATCCTGATCGCCCGGCCCCCAGGCCCCGCGGTCGTTCGCGCAGGGCTTCCGGGATGGCTGCCGTGAGCTCTCGCCTCGATCCCCCCTGCACGCGGCCTTTGAGGGGGGAGGTACTGTCACGCCCCCTAGCGTGCTGGAACGCTCCTCCTCTCCAGTCTTCTGACTATGCACACCTGTTATCAATCTCACACCCTATTTAGGCCTCACCTGCTCTCAGTACCACGCCGATTCACTTGGTTCCCTCTATGTGTCCACGCTCCCTTTCCCGTCCTCTCTGCCTCTTGTCTCTCCTTTTCGTAATAAACCCTTTGTTGTTGCAACCAGTGCCTGCGTTTGTCTCCAGTTTCCATGCAGCGTTACATATCTATATATATATATATATACATATCCCAGGATGTTATGCACATATTGCTGATCTGTTAGTGTCCCTCGTATCACTATCAGAGGTGACTGACTGTCGTATACGATAGCTCCACAGATCATCACACCAGCAGTTGGGGCAGTGTGTCGCTCCACACCAGAGGAAGGATTGAAGTGCTCACCATGAGGCTTCCATACGCTAACTCGACCGTTGTCGGATCCCAAACAGTCCCAGACAGACAATACGATCCCAGTTCATAGCAGTGTCTAGCTGTCAATGGTGCAACATGTAATGGACGTCATGGCAACAAATGTCCTTCTGTTAGTGCTGGGAAGTGGCCCAGCTGTGTCTGAAGGGTGGACAACAAAACTGTGGGAGTGTCTTTTGCTTGTTGCCGGGTCACACAATCCTCTTTACTGGTGTCGTGTCTGGGCTGTCCAAAGCCTGTTTGCTGTGTGTGAATGCTTTCACCAAACCACTGCTCCCAACACCTCCTAACAGTTGGATCAGACCGGCCTAGATGGCGGGCAATTTGTCGACACAACCATCTTGCTTCTCTCAGTCCAATGAAGCGGACCCCTCTCAAAGTCTGTCAGCTGTGTCAACAATCCCTCACCAAGAGGTACACTAGCTAAAAGTAGCCTTTGAGAGCCTTTTTACAGACAGTGGGGGAAGCACTTTTATGCCTTTTTGTGTCAAGACAGCCTAGCTACCTTAAAGGTGTCATACAAGGTAAGCTGTTATACTGTAATAAGTAAACAAATACATAAAGATAAAATACAGCAGGTTAGCCAAACACAAGCAGGTTGGTGCAGTGATTAGCCTTGTCACCTCACATCTCCAGAAACCTCGGTTTGAGTCCTAGGCCAGCCTGCTGTTTGTGTCCACATGTCTGCATGTGTTTCCTTTCTCCAGGTATTCTAGTTTCCTTCCATATTGCAAAAACATTTTAACATAAGGTCAGTTGGTGTCTCTAAAGTGGTGTCCCTCTCTGCGTGTGTGTGTGTGTGTGTGTGTGTGTGTGTGTGTAAAACCCTACAAGGATAGAAATAGCTGATATTTTTACCTTTTGTGTAGTTTATTTTATTTGTGACATGAATAAAATATTGTTAAATCCATAGCATCCACCATGTAAACATAGCACAAGTCAAATCATATGACCAGATTATCCTACACACATGATCAAGCCAACAATTAACTATTAGCATACGAGCTCACAACCTGACAATGTTAAGGCTCTATAAGATGACCAACACAAGTTGTTTCTAACTGCACATCTACAGCCCTAAATAAGAAAAAGGAGGCATGGTATGAATAATTCAAATTTTAAAAAACAGTGTTAAAAAACAGAATTATTTTGACTTTTCAATGGAGACAGTATAAACCCAAGATATTTCCTGTTTCATCTGATCAACTTCAATTTATTTGTTAATATACATCCATTGCTGCATTTCAGGAGTTCAAAAAACATTGGGACAGGGCAATTTAGTTCTAGTAAGGGGGTAAAAAAACAAAATAAAATAAAAATAATGATGTGATTTCAAACAGGTGATGTGCACAGGTAATTGTAATCATGATTTCATGAAAGCAGTATTTACGAAAGGCTGAGTCTTTGAAGAACAGAGATGGGCAGAGGCTCTCCAATGTGTCAAAAGATGTATGAGAAAATTATATAATTAATTAATTCATGTTTGAAAACAATGTTCCTCAAAGACAGATTGCAAGGCATTTGCATATTTCTCCCTTGACTGTGCAAAAAATCATTAAATGATTCAAGGAATCTGGAGGCATTTCACTAAACTGAACTCCGCTGATCTCCGATCAATAGCTATTATATAAACACATGCACAAGGGACTCAACAACAATATGGAGTTACATTCACAAATGCCACTTAAAACTTTATTGTGCAAAAAAGAAACCTTGCGTTAGCCATGTCCAGATGTGGCATCAACTTCTCTGAGCTCAGAGGCTGGACCATCACACAGTGGAAACCTGGCGAAGGCCATTTACACTTCTGTGATGGCAGCATTAATGTTTAAAAGTACATTGAGGTTTTACAACAGCATATGCTGCCTTTAAGACAACATCTTTTCCAGGGATGTCCATGCATTTTTCAACAAGACAATGCAAAACCACATGCTGCACATATTACAAAGCCATGACTGAGGAATAAAAGGGTACTGGATTGGCCTGTCTACAGTCCCCAGTAGAGAATGTTTGGAGAATTTAAAAGAGAAAATTATGACAATGGCAACATCTTTTAAGTGCCGATTGAAAGAATGGCAGCATATTTTCTGGAATGTGTTGCATGATGTTGCACGATGGATGTATATTATTAAATGAAATTAAGTTGACCAGACAAAAAAGCTGTGTTTAAAAAACTCAGTAAAGCTACTGCTGCTGATAGGCTTTGCTGATATACCAGCAAAATACACTACCTTATCACAACTATGTCAGCATCATTGGTGTGTTAAGAATGTTATTCTACAGTGCATGGTGGTTCTTTCAATTGAAGGATGGTGTTGGGACAGGGGATGTCAGATTGTGCATAGTATCATGTAGGCTGAAGGTCACTTGCAGTATATCTACAGTGGTGCTTGAACGTTTGTGAACCCTTTAGAATTTTCTATATTTCTACATAAATATGACCTAAAACATCATCAGATTTTCACACAAGTCCTAAAAGTAGATAAAGAGAACCCAGTTAAACAAATGAGACAAAAATATTATACTTGGTCATTTATTTCTTGAGGAAGATGATCCAATATTACATATTAGTGAGTGGCAAAAGTATGTGAACCTTTGCTTTCAGTATCTGGTGTGACCCCCCTGTGCAGCAATAACTGCAACTAAATGTTTCCTGTAACTGCTGATCAGTCCTGCACACCGGCTTGGAGTCCTGCAGTCCTGCAGTCCGGCACACCGGTTCACATACTTTTGCCACTCACTAATATGTAATATTGGATCACTTTCCTCAATAAATAAATGACCAAGTATAATATTTTTGTCTCATTTGTTTAACTGGGTTCTTTTTATCTACTTTTAGGACTTGTGTGAAAATCTGATGATGTTTTAGGTCATATTTATGCAGAAATATAGAAAATTATAAAGGGTTCACAAACTTTCAAGCACCACTGTATGAAGTGAGCCTGATGCATTAGTCACTGATTAGAATATTCACAACAAAAGAACTAGGGCTGAGGACTGAGATGTGCAAAACAACAACGCAAACATGCGCATATAAAACCTAAAAATAAATGTATTTGTGTTTGTTTGTTTTTCTATAGAAGAATTGCACTGATGCCCCTGGTCATGAACGCATAATTTCATCTTCCTCCACAAGCCCACACCCTCGCATTCTGTTCGGTCCTTCAGTCTCAGCAGGCATGTTAGGCTGCTGACTGGGACCCTTGAGCAGCTGCAGAGACCCACCCAGAGGCGTCCTCCTCTCTCTGCCGAGAACATTCTGTGCAGATGTTGGCATGAAATAAAGACATAACACAAACTAAGCTCTATAAGGCAGCTCAAGATAGGAAGCTTGCACTTTTATACTGTGTTATGCTGCTTCAGATTTCCTACAATGATTTATAAAGATATCATGGTCATGAGCAAATTCTTGTTACTGCATGAACAGGGTGTGTTTAATAGACATTTCCAGTTTAAACTAATGACCTGTGTGACGGTTTGGCAGAGAAATGGAAATGTTCACTATTAAAAAGTTTCAGATGTTCCTGTTATTTTCTAGGTTTACCTCTTGCGTCTGGTTTATATTATCTGAAGTGTAGCATATCTAACAGGTGAAATTGAACTCTGGAGACAGATTGACTGGGCTGATGTCAGCTGGGGAAAACCTCCCGCTTGGACATGGAATTAACTGGATAATGTCTCCTATTCCCACTGGTCCAGTCTTACCCCATCTGCCATGACGGGTGGTAAAATGCGAGCATATTGGTGGAATAGCAGAGAATGGATTGGATTAGGATGGGAATGTGAGAAAAAGACCATGTTCTCTCTGCTCCACTGCACATGTGCAGCTTCTAAAACTGTGCACCCATTCAGACATCAGACATTACAAAAAAATGTAATTTTTCTGTAGACATGATTTTGTGTTTGTTAAATTTTGTCCTCCACATACCAAATCAAAATATCTTGTCGCTTGAACATGGCATGGTAGAAAATTCCAGTTATAGCTTGTAAAATCTGGACAGAAATGTCTAGGAATGACAGAGAACAGTAGCACATACTGTAAGCCTCATATGCGTGAAATGACCTCAAGTATAGCTACAGATGAAGTGTGAATACCGAATGCTAAATGCTCCTGGTCTCTGCCGTTCAAACTGTCAGTGTGTGTTCTATAGTACTTGGTCAGGCATTCGCTCGGAGGCACATGAATAGAATAATGCAAACAAGTGAGAGCTGTCTCATCCCTCTTCTCGCATATCTGGCCCAGTTTGTGGCTGGCTGTGTATTTACAGAAAGGATAGGTTAGGAGTCATGTATAGTAAATACTCTTGGTTGATTTAGGGTGGGTTTTCCATTGATGTTAAGAACAAAGTTATTGGAAATGATTGGAATAGCCAAACTTGCACTGCTTAGACAACATTTTTAAGCCTCCACTGCTTTAGGGGTGTTGGTGTTTTTCCATCCAAAGTTGAGGTATTAATATTAATATGTTCTGTACAATATGTCTCACCATATCACTTTGTTTACATTTGCTCCTTACTTCATATAAATATAAATTGAATAAACAGCAAATACAAGTGTACAACATCAAAATGAAATTGACACCAGAAAATGTATGTGTGTGCACCACCAATATATACATGTGCTCATTTGTGTAGCAGTTGTGTAGACTGACATACAAAAATATATACTAAACATTTACAGTTGTGCCCTCAACATTAACAAATGTACACACGACATATACAAGAGTACACTGAAACTGTACAAGTATACAATCATGATATACAGTGTGTTCAGTGACATTAACATGGGTACACCCAAAATATACAAATTGGCACACAAGTAAAACAAGTGTGCACAGCTATATATTTGTCCACTGAAATGAACACATTGAAGTATACCAACATATACAAAAACACATTTAACATGTACAAGTATATTGTACATCCAGGACGACTGTCCTGACATTTTCGTTTAGAATTCTTTGATATAATTCAGAATTCATTGTTCCATCAATGATGGCAAGCCGTCCTGGCCCAGATGCAGCAAAACAGGCCCAACCATGATACTACAACCACCATGTTACATAGATGGGATAAGGTTCTTATGCTGGAGTTCAGTGATTTCCTTTCTCCAAACATAATGCTTTTCTTTTAAACCAAAAAGTTCTATTTTGGTCTCATCCGTCCACAAAGCATTCTTCCAATAGCCTTCTGGCTTGTCCACGTAATCTTTAGCAAACTGCAGACGAGTACCAATGTTCTTTTTGGAGAGTAGTGGCTTTCTCTTTTTAACTCTGCAATGCACACCATTGTTGTTCAGTGTTTTTCTGATGGTGGACTCATGAACATTAACATTAGCCAATGTGAGAGAGGCCTTCAGTTGCTTTACAAGTTACTCTGGGGTCATTTGTGACCTCGCCAACTATTACATGCCTTACTCTTGGAGTGATCTTTGTTGGTCGACCACTCCTGGGGAGGGTAAACAATGGTCATGACTTTCCTCCATTTGTACACAATCTGTCTGACTGTGGATTGGTGGAGTCCAAACTCTTTAGAGATGGTTTTGTAACCTTTTGCAGCCTGATGAGCATCAAAATCTCTTTTTCTGAGGTTCTCAGAAATCTCATTTGTTCGTGCCATGATACACTTCCACAAACTTGTTGTGAAGAGCTGACTTTGATAGATCCCTGTTCTTTAAATGAAACAGGGTGCCCACTCACACCTGATTGTCATCCCATTGATTGAAAACACCTGACTCTAATTTCACCTTGAAATTAACTGTTAATCCTAGAGGTTCACATACTTTTTGCCACTCAGTAATATGTAATATTGGGTCATTTTCATCAATAATTAAACAACCAAGTATAAGATCTTGTCTCATTTGTTTAACTGGGTTTTTCTTTATCTACTTTCAGGACTTGTGTGAAAATCTGATGATGTTTTAGGTCATATTTATGCAGAAATATAGAAAATTCTAAAGGGTTCACAAACTTTCAAGCACACCACTGTACACTCTCCAGCCACTTCAATAAGTGCACCTTGCTAGTACTGGTTTGGACCACCTTTTTGTCTTCAAAAACAGCCTTAATCTTTGTGTCATAGATTCTGCAAATTGTTTAAAAACAATGTTCCTCAAAGAGAGATTGGAAGGGATTTGCATATTTCTCCCTTTACAGTGCATAACAGTTTGGGCTCTGAGACATCTGGGGTGAACCATCACACAGTGGGAAAAACATGTATTGTGGTCAGAATGAATCACTGTTACATATCTGTTCTTAGAGGAAATGGATGGCTTGTTTTTCTGGACAAAAAAACAAGAAGGATCATCCAGACTTTTATCAGCAGCGAGTCCAAAAGTCAGGGTCTGTCTTAGTATGGGGGGTAATGCAAAAATACAGATCAAACATATGCTGCTTCAAGTAAAATTCTTTTTCTAAGGATGTCCATGCAGTTTTTAAAACAAGGACAATGCAAAACCACATGCTGCACACATCACAAAGACATGACTGTGGAAGAAGAGGGTATAGGTGCTGGACTGGCCTGCCTGCAGTACTGACCTGTCCCCAAAATAGAATGTGTGGAGAATTTGGCAACAAAAACTGTGACCTCGTGTATTGTTGGACACCTTAAGACTTGTTTGCAGAAAGAATGGGAAACATTAACACCTGAAACACTTCATCGCTTGTGCTCAGTGCCAAAACATCTTTTAAGTGTTGTGAGAAGGAATGACAAAGTGGTAAATATTTTACTGTCCCAACATTTTTGGAATGTGTTCAATTTTCATACTGTCCCAAGTTTTTAAAATTTGGTGTTGTAAAAGTGAATATCCAACATTAATAATCAGTTTATTATACAAGTGCATCCCTACCTTCAAACCAACATAAACATAATCTAACAAATACAAAACACATACAGTATATATCAAGACATGAAAACTGTACTCAAACATACAGTAATTCATAAGTATGTTCAGGAAACTTACCATGTTGAATATCTAAGTTTACTTGAATTTGACTTGAATTTGAATGAGATCTGTCGTGCCTCTATAGTGCTGTAGCATTGTATTTTATCAGTAACAGTGTAACTTGTATAGTCTCTATTGACCAGGTTTGATTTTAAAGCGAATAAACTGCCTCTGTAGCACACCATTGGTCTGATTTCCCTCTGTTGTGGTGGAGAGGTGGAGCCCTTTTTATCTGTGGATGTGTCTTTGAGAGGGGCCATTGTGGTGATGTCTCCATTCTGGAAGTACGCTAATCGTCTTTGTGTTCAGTTCTGTGCTAACCTCACTGGTTGGTTACAATGGTGGCCAGTGTTCCTCTCCCAGAACAATATCTCCCTCTGTCTCTACTGGACCAGAACAGTCAGTATCCACTCTGACTGTACACACTTTATCTATTCGCCATGCACATAAACATATTTCTGCACACACACAAGGTTGTCTTTCTATCATTGTGAGGACTTTCCTATTGCATAACTTTACAGTAGCTAATTAAGACTACACCTACACCTGCCCCCAAACATAGCCTTAGTAATCTAAAGCTGTATTGAGTTATCATAAGAAAGTAAGACATTTCCTATTGGGGATATCTAGCTGGTTAAACAATCAGATCTTTCTATCCATGTGGAGATATTTGGTCCTCATAATAGTATATAAACTTGACCAAAACACACACACACACACACACACCTAATGTGTGTTCATCAGCAAAGTCTTTGGAAATTTAATGGAGTTAGTCCTCAAACAGTCTCCAAATCTGAACTGCCATTAGCCACCCTCAAAATGTGTAGTGTGTCTTCTTGCCAGGGAGTAATAGTGCTGTAGTGATGACAAATTGATTGTACTTGAATTTGATCATAATCCACAGAACTGAATTTCCACTGTCATTAAACAGTATCTCTGAGATTGAGATTGAGTAGAATTATTATTGTGCTTTCAGAGGAAATTTGCACATGGTCTCTTTGGGTTTTTTTTTCTTCTTCTTTGTCACAGTCACTGGTCTCCGTCACCTGTCCCTGAAGAACAGCGGCTACAGTTAAAATCATGCAGTCCATCAGAAGATTGGGTTGGGTTTCAGTTGCAGGGACAGGGTGATCAATGATAATGATGATGACAATGATCCTCTGACCGACCTTATTTCCCTCTGTCACAGGCACTCGTGTTTTTTGTGATGACTGTCTTGAACCCATGTCCTCATTGCCATGGGCTATTGTATTATACTGCTGTGCCACACAATGCCCCTGTTTCTCTTTGTATCAATTCATATTCCATCTACCCAGTGTCAACCTTGGAGTAGTTTTCAAAAAGTAAGCAACCAAAGTTTGACACCCAAAGCGTGGTTCGACTAGTGTGGTGCGATACGCTGAATCGTGCTTGGGCACGCTTGAAGAGGCGGGCCCGAGCACAATTTGGTGAACCCAGTGTGAGCAAGAGCCAGGGGGGAAGTGGGGAGGGGGGGGTCAATGGAGGAGAGGGGATGCCCTTGAACCCTCCTAAAATAAACTTTTCAATGTTTAATATCCATTCTAAACTCAATCCTCTTCAAACTATTTCTGCCTCTATTCCTCTTGCATTCTCTTTTTACACACTAAATCTACCATTCTGGCAGTCCTTTCCCAGCTGCACTGGCTCTCTGTTATTGTTCCATATACTGTATGCTATGTATCATTCTTTAATCCCAAGTTTATTTGCTACCCTACTAACCTGTTTCTTTCACTTTCGCCCTATCATGTTAGTTGTGATGACATGTCCTGTGGGTAGAAGCCTTCCCTCTTGACGCTGACTTAATTACTTCACTATTTATATAGCTAGGCCGTCAAGGCAGAGGTAAAGTGGGGGTACATCCTTGACAGACAGAGAGATTGACTCCTGCGTTAAATAGCCCACTTTTCAGTCCTCTGATGCTGAAACTAACGAGCTTCCCTTTTTATCTCTGCAGCACATCAAATTATCACCCGGCCGAGTTCAAACATAAAGGGCCTATTAGCCAAAAATAAACCTGGAGATAAACTCACTGGGAAAACCAGCAAGCTTCCCATCATACTCTTGTTGTAATGCTGGTATGCTGCTAGAAACCAAATCTGATCCATGTGTATATTGAATACAATGTAATGTCTACAAATTGCTTTCACTTGAGTATGCTTGTTAATACACTGCAGTTTTGTAGAACAAGATTCAATTTGATTAAACTGTTAATCAGTCTTAGAACAGGTGTAGAAAAATTTTATTGATATTTTATAGTTGTTAATGCACTCAAGCTAACATGATTTCACAGGGAAAATGCTGTAAATGCAGGATTCCTTTAGATTTGTAGAAACAATGTGACTGATTTAATGCTTTTGAAGCATTTCTATAAAATGACAGACAAAAGTTTAACAGAGAATAATAAAAAAGTCTGAGATCAGGGTAATAAAATATCCAACATTAATATTACGTCTGACTGTGTCTGTCACTACCAATCGTTTCATTGAACAACCATGATGAGGACTTTTCACACTCTTCCTGCCATCTGGATCTAGTTTCATCAGTTTATGCGCTGTTTTTATTTTTGGATCGATCCCACATACTGGATTAGTTGAAGTCACCAAGGAAGATAAGGTTTTAGGGGAATCTGTGAAACAAAATAAGCAAGGGATATATAATGTACTCGGAAGGAAGTCTGGTAAAACTATGTAAAGTCATAGGGAGATACATCCAGAACAACAATGCTGGGGGAGAAACAGAAGAAGAGTGGTGTACTTTCTCAGTACCCACTTGAGCCAGACTAAGACAAGCTTGCTCTTTGCCTGGTTTCTGGATGTATGTGTGCAGGAATGCATTCATTAGCACAATTCCTTGGCTCGCACACACAAGGCTTTCGTCATTGGGTAAGTGACTGAGTGACTGACTGGACTGGACGCTGCATATGAAGGGGGAGGGGGTGCCTCTCTCAGTGGGAAGGGTGCAGGGTAAATAGACCCCCACCCTCCTCTCTATACCCGAGAGAGAGGCACCCTGACACAGGCCTCCTCATCCAAGGCGATCTGCATGAGAAAGCACTTGGCGCTACAAAAGGATGAAAAGGTGCTGGGCAGGGCCTGGACAATCCCTTCCTGTCCTGAACGGTGATTTGTTTCCGTGCCGTCAGGGACTGGGCTGCCTGCCCTCCTTTCCCTAACCCCATAGCTTCTTTCACACATTCTCCCCTGCTTTGTTTTCCAGCACTTTCTAAAAAACACTGCTGCTGCTTTCTTTCCTTTTTTCATTCACATGAAAGCTACTGATGGGCCAATATGTGAAATCAAACAGAGGCGGCAATGATTGTTTTTGCAGCTATTTTCTAAAAAGCCAGGCAGCGCTTGGCATGGGAACCGCTTTGCACAAGAAAAGGAGGGACAGCCCATTAAGCCAATTAAAGTATATATACTAACCTATACTAATGAAGGGATTTAGGCATTTGTAAATTATATCCACTCTGAAATGAGCATATTAACAAATTAATTGACAACAGCATTATTATATCCAGGCTAGAATATGAGTGCTTTGAAAGTTTTGTTCTATTGTTATGTGGAGGGTTATAATTATTAACTGAACATGATGCAATTACTGAATGTAATTGGAAAAAATTGTGACCACTCAAATTTTTCTTAAATTCAACATATCTATATGAATGGCAGCATTTCCATTCCTGTATTGGATGAATTCCAACACAGGCACATCTCATTCCAGTTAATGAGGTACTGATTAGGTGATCACTTGACCCAAATCTTATTTATTGAGGAAAAGTATAAGACACATGAAAGCTGTGATTGAAAGATTGAATGTAAAAACAATGAATGTAAACTTGTATTATTAATCGAGGTCTGAAATCTTCTTTTTATTTTGACCAGTTGTGATTTACAGCAAATAAACGCTCTTGCCATTGCTGTAAATAATTATTTTTGTTTGGAATGTGTCAGTAAGTTATAGAATAAAACAAAAATGTTCCGTTTCTCTCAAACTCATACAGTAAAACCAGACAAACTGATCATTCTGCAGTGGTCTCTTCTTTCTTCTCAGAGCTGTATGAACATTACATTTAATTTCTGCTTAGCTTGTTATTTTTCTTGCTTGTACCATGTAGAACTGGTGTAAAATGCCTGTTTATTTCAGTTAAACATGAGTAACAATGTCAACACTGCACTAGCAGGCCTTTTTTCACAGGGCTTTGGTCAGTCTCTATGTGCAGTGTTTAGCACCTCACTGAGGAGGTTCCCCATTGAGATAAATGCCTGGTTTTTCACCATGATTCATTCTGATTTTCCCTGGCATTTAGTCTACCACACTTTGTCTCTCTTTCTCACATTCTCACAGTTTCATAGACATTCCCATGCAGTTTGCCAAGCAGATACAAATGCATGGTCTGTCAGCATGGGGCCCATGTGATCAGAGCTGAGACTCTGGTAGAACAGGACCCTTGAATAAAAGTATGCTTAATTTAACAAAACAGTGACTGAAGTGGAAGTAAATTACATGATATATACTCTTTTAGGTAGGAAATATAAAAATAAATTAGGTTACTCTGATTTTAGAAATAAAATAATAGCCCTGGTATTTGTAGACATCAAAATTAAGTTGCAGCTATAGCACTTTTGGTGTGGATTGTACTAAGCACAACAGAAGGCATGTTTACTACAAAAAGTCTATGGGCATTTGATGGAACTTGTTAGTCAGGGTTATTTTGTAAAATGTTTTACATCCATATAAATCCTCTCAAACATTTGACTACTTTTTCTTAGGGTGTAAGTTACTGGAATGGTATTTTACTGTACTGCCTCAGGGTTTGAAAATCGAATAAAATGGCATAAGAACAGCTTTAGGATGTCTTTAGTAAGACATCCTCTCCTATCTGAGTCAGTCATTCTAGTTTTGAATTCATGTTATATTTGCATGTTTGCAAGCCCTTATGTTTCTGTTGTTAGTGACTTCAAATCAAACAGATTTGCATTCTCAGTAAAGGAAACGTGCTGAAATAATAGACTGTGTGAATCACACACAGATGGCAGATATAGATTATGTTGAAAAAAAAAAGGTTGAAAACAGTGCAGGACCATTATCGGGATTTCCATTTAATTACAGAGAGATGTACAGCACAGGGATTCAGCAAAGTATATACTATTTACAAAAAAGAGAAACAGATCATCTTTTAGAGATCACTTTGCAAGAGATGATGGAACAAAGGTCTCTGTGGGGGCAAATACCAGCATTTCTGATAAACTAATTTGTATGTGTATTTTAAGTCTATGTGTGTGCAGGTGTATGCGCATTTGAATTTAAATCAATTAGGCCCCTTTTCTGCCAAAATCTTGTATAACTTACATAATGCATGACTATTTGTTGTAAGCCAAAAGAGAGGGACCAATTAAAAATGAAATGAAAAATACTATCTAGTTAACTAACTGAAAAATAGATATATAAAATACTGTAAAAAAGTAAGCCCACCACCCTAGTGACCTGAGTTCGATTCCAAGCAGACAAGGCCCTTTTTCTGGTCCTCACAATGTTAAGAGCTTATTTTTAATGCATTTATTTATTTTTTTGACAGAAAATGTAACTTTCTTTTGAAAACGAAAAGTGTCTAAAGATTTGCTTTAGGTTACTGGGGTTAACGTCAGGGGAAGGGGCACCATTTATTAGCTACAGTAATTCTTATGTCAATGTAAGGTCCCCACAATGATAAAGACAAACTTGTTTGCGCGTGTGTGCGCTCGCGCGCGCTTGCTTTGGACCGGAGGGACTCGGTAGCGCGTCGTCTGGTCACGTGAGCAGGTTCGCCAGTGCAAGTGGAGCAGCCGGAGCTGAGCGCCTGTCAGAGGAGCGCATAGCAGCCACAGTGAGGACGCTCCATTCCAGGAGACAGGAGGCTTGAACATACACTCACTCCCGCAGTACACGTTAAAGCGACTGCCGGGAGGAAGCTGTGGGGGACAGGGATAGGACACGGGGTCACTCACCGCCTCTCAACTGTCGCGTCAAAAGGAAGTAACGGACATCCGAATCTGAGCGCGGCAGTGGCGCGGCGCGACCGGGAGTTGGCTTTCGGATCTGACTAACTTGTGGAATTTATCGAGCGAAACTAAAAGCAGACCGGTCTACCTCTCTGTTGCTTGTTGTGGTTTTTCTAGAACGGCATTTTGTTTGCTCTGTTGTAAGAATAACTTGAGTAGGGGAACTGCAGCAGCGAGCGGAGAAAGCAGCTTTTCTTGCACAGACGAGTCTGAGAGCTGAAGTGCGACGAACACTTGTTCCTCCTCACCGCCTCTTTTCTACTGTTTAATATTTATTCTCTATTTATTTCCTGCTGTATCCTGGGCGTCGAGGTGATTTCTTGGAATATGGTGGGGGAAATGGAAACGAAGGAGAAGCCGAAGCCGAGCCCAGACTATCTAATGCAGCTTATGAACGACAAGAAGCTGATGAGCAGCCTGCCCAACTTCTGCGGCATCTTCAATCACCTCGAGCGCCTCCTGGACGAAGGTAGACATGCCGTGTGTGTGTAGTGTGTGCATGATAGGTGACTGATCAACGATCTGTACACATGATGAGCCGATGCGCAGCTTTTGCCTCTCTTTGTTACTCTAGTGCTGTTATTCACTAAGTGTGAGGATGTGTTGAAGAACAACCTGAGAAGAATTCAAGTTATGTTATTATGGGAATAAACCATATCCTGAATTCAAAACAAATGGGTTAATATGATTAAGGTTAAAGTAACCTGTAACAATGAGGTCATAAAAGCTCCATCTCCTGTATGAAGTACTACTATGGCTTAAAAAAGTAAAACCAATGAACTTGGCAAGACAGGGCTTAAGAGTCTGCGTAGTTCATACTGCTAATATTTTAATAGAAAGCAACTGTCAAGGAAGACCGAAAAGAACATTTCTTAAAATTTCTTCTTACTATCTGCTAGGCTTAGTACATTGTAACGGTGTGATACTGGCACTTGTGCTGCTTTTGGAAGAACAGATTAAGCCCTGTATGAATTGCATTAGGTACATTAGGTATATCTGACAAAAATCTAGAATTATTCAACACTAGATGTAATTCAACCACGTGAATATATGTATGCTAAACTGAAACTGCAGATGACTAGTGAACTAGGATCGAACTAAAGTCCTCCTTGAAGAGTTTGTCCAATGCAGCCTCGAGATCATCCTGAATTTTAATCTCTTTCCAAGCATGATATTGCTACTACGATACATTTGTAACAAGAGTTAATTAACCGCTGTGTTTTAGCCTAGACCACTCAAGCATTTAAATGGCATTTGAAATGACTCACTAAAATCAGAGACAAAAAATGCTACATGCGGCACATATAATGCAGTTTATCTTACATTGTACGGTGCACTTTAGAAATATGATTCAAAGCCAAATAAAGACTTATATTCTCTACAAATACAAACTTAGTCAAAAAATCACTAACCTATTTTTGAAATTATTTCAAGTGGTTCAACAATACAATCTGTCTGGATTAAGCTAATTTGTTTGCACAATTGCGCTAAACACAGACTGAAAAACTTATTTTTATATCAGTTACTGTTACGGCTTTAACCTTATTTTAGGCATAAGTCACGCATTAGGCTGGTTTATGGTGAACTTCAGAGTTTTAAACACTGATTAGGCTAAAATCCATCTTGGGAAGTGCTGGCAACCCAACAGCGTTTTACTGTGAGGAATGTGAAGTAGCAGTTTGCCAGAGAGACGATTTCTGGTTTTTTATGGAAACCTTTCATCCTTTTCCCCACCGTCAACTTTATGCCGTAGTTAATAGGGTTTATATATCACTTGTCTAAGCAGAGTCTTTCCTTCAAACAGTGTGACTGTAAATGTTTTATGAAGCGTCAGGCAACTTGCCTCCAGCGAGAATAAAATCCGATTAAAAAAATAACTTGCAAGCGACCAATTGCTGTAGCGTAGATAGACTGAGATGGGTTGATGTTATCAGTATTGCACCTTAAATCAAATACACTGCCTGGCCAAAAAAAATGTCACACTATTATTTCCTTGGATCGCCTTTAACATTTGCTGTGGCATTGTTTCCACAAGCTTCTGCATTGTCACAACATTTATTTCAGTCCAGACTTGAATTAATTTTTCCACAAGATCTTGTATTAATGATGGGAGATTTGGACCACTGCGCAAAGTCTTCTCCAGCACATCCCAACGATTCTCAATGGGGTTCAGGTCTGGACTTTATGTTGGCCAATCCGTGTGTGAAAATGATGTCTCATGCTCCCTGAACCACTCTTTCACAATTTGAGCCCTATGATTCCTGGCATTGTCATCTTGGAATATGTCCGTGCCATTAAGGAAAAAAAAAATCCACTGATGGAATAACCTGGTCATTCAGTATATTCAGGTGTCAGCTGACCTCATTCTTTGGGAATATAACGTTGCAGAACCCAGACCTGACCAACTGCAGCAACCCCAGCTCATAGCACTGCCCCCACAGGCTGGTACAGTAGGCACTAGCCTCCTCTCTTCTTACCCTCATGCGGCCATCACTCTGGAACAGGGTAAATCTGGACTCATCAGACCACATGACCTTCTTCCATTGCTGCAGAGTCCAATCTTTTTGCTCCCTAGCAAGTTGGAGGTGTTTTTGCCGGTTAGCATCACTGACAAGTGGTTTTCTTAAGGCTACACAGCTGTTAAATCCAAATCACCTTGTTCCCTTCGCATTGTGCGTGTGGAAATGCTCTTACTTTCACTATTAAACATGTCCCTGAGTTCTACTGTTGTTTTTCTATGGTTTGATTTCACCAAACGTTTACATGATCGCCAATCACGATCATTCAAGATTTTTTTGCATAAAGATGATGTCATTCCATTTTTTAATAATGCGTTGGACAGTTCTTAACCCGATTTTAGTAGTTTTAGCAATCTCGGAAAAAAGTGTATTCTCTGCTTTATGCATTCCAGTAATTTAACCCTTCTGAAACAGATTAACATCTTTCCATGACCACAGGATGTCTTTTGACATGGTTGTTTAACAAATGAGAAGCTACTCACTGCATCAGTTAGGGTTAAATAACTTGTTGCCAACTGAAACATAATCACTAATGCAGTAATTATCCAATGGGAGGCTCTTAACTATTTGCTTAGTTAAATCCCGGTGGTGACCTTTTTTTTGGCCAGACAGTGTATTTTAGCCTTTTTATAATCCACTGGTTTCAAGCAACGTTCTCCCAAATGGATGTCTCTTCTGTGGTCATTAACACCATTTGTAGAGTGCAGATGTTCCACTTAAGTAGCTGGACTACAGCTGAGCATTGCAAGTAAAATTTTTCTTTCTTCCCACTGTCAGTAGTAAAGTTCAAAAGCTCAGTTCTGATGATAGTTGTAACACTCATAAATAGTGGACTTGTGGTTATATATCCTAATTGCCAAAAAGTGATGGAATGGTGGTTGTATATTTACTTATGCATCTTGAGAAGTATTTTCCATTTCATGAGTTGCATTGTATGCTATGGTTTAGTGACTTTTACTGTGCAATCTTTCGGAATGTCTGTTAAGTCTAGCTAAGTATTTGCCTCTTGCCTTCCCAGACTAAGCCGTAATCTGCACATTAAAGCAGATTTGTTTTGAGTAAATGGTTCACTATGAACATCACAGTCCAATTCAATTTGGAGGAATTTAACAATAATAGTGACATTTGGAGTTTCTAATTGCAGATGCTTTTTGTTGAGTTATGGTAGTAAATATATAAAATAACCAAATCAATTTGTGAGTTTTACTAATTTTCATAAAGAAGGTTGTTGTTGTCATTATACCCGTGTGTGGTAGACTACTCTGGTTAACTGCTCAGAAGGCTGTGCGTTTAAATCCTGCTATTGATAGACCATTGAACAGTGACTCTTTGCTAAATTGTAATTCCTTTATAGACAAGCATTTTCCAAATCAGTAACGTAAATGCTTTCTTGTGGATACCAGGTACTGAAACGCGTGCGCTGTTTTCTGTCTGTGGAAACCTTACTGTTGTATTAACCTTACTAACATTATTAAATTGAGTTTGAAATTAGACACACACTAAAGCAAATGCATACCAAAGTGACACAGCTTTTGTGCCCAGGTTATTGTACCATGTAATGGAAAAACACCTATTAGCACACCTATTTCTAATAGCTTAGAATCATAACAGCTGAGGGGTGTGTGTGTGATTTTGATTCATGTAAGGCACATATTGCAAGGTTTAACGTGTGAGGTTGCTGGCCCCCAGATTGCAGAAAATGTGACTGAGTATTGTGTTCATGTGAGGAGACTGAGGTGTCCACTTTCCTTTCCAGACATGCCCACCAACAAAGCATGGAAACCCTTGGAAATTAATGAAACATAATATACTACTACTACATCTAGTGTGAGAGGGGTGAGGATAAGAAAAAAGATTAAAAGCACGTGACATTGTCACAAGTGGTATATTCCTTATCCCTTTGGTATTATGCTAAGTAAATGTGGTGTTCTACAGTGCCCTTACTGCACTAAATGCATTTCAAGCACCGGCACATCAGAGCTTCGCTGTTTCTTTTGTGCAAAGTGCAGAAAGTGAGTCAAAGCCATTACTCTTCCAAAATATTACAGAAGGTGGGAGAAGCTGTAATGGACAGGGTGTTTCCACATATATATCTCCCATCTGTCTCTGTAGTCTTGCCTCTGTTGCGACACTATCACTAAGCAAGGCTAAATCATAGTTTTTTTGCCCAGTTCAGCATTATTCCACCTTTGTAGGAAGCACAGTGTCAATTATCATCCACAGCTTGATCATACATAAGGCTCTGAGTTGGTGTTTTCTGTCATGGTCTGTTATTATCTATCTGCAAGAAGTGCGAGATGAAAACAGAAAACTGAGTATCATCGAAAACTCAATGGCATCATCAATATGACAGCAGAGAGATATCACAGCAGTGGGAACTGTGCATGTGATATCCCCTGTGGTCTGTTTGAAATTGTAATATCCAGTAAAATTTGTCTCCGTGTGTGTGTGTGTTATGACGCTCCATTCTAGTCCCATTTGTAATATCAGCAGACAAGATTTAAGCTATAGCATATCTCCAGGTATCATTGCTAAACCTGCTTCCACTGATTTGATCTTACAAAGCAGATAGAGCTTACTTTTTGTTTTGATTTTTATTATGTGCATTTTTTATTAACCATGGCTGGTCAGAGTCCCCTTAGCACGTTTGTTGTCCTTATTTATCCGTGTGGTATTTTTTTGTGGCCTGATATAAGTACCTGCGTTGGGGTGTTAGCCATGAGTGATGCGTCTGCGCAGTCATGTGGAGCAGACGTGGCATGTGCAGGTGAATGCATAGTCCGAACGTGAACTCCTGGCCCCCAGTTAATTCAGACGAATGCCCTTAATGAGCAACAGAAGCGCTCATCCATGCTATGCAGTGCATTTTTCGCAGTAATAAAGCTGACGAATATAATCAAGGGAGCTCCCGGTACCAGTAGTGCAGCACCCATACTACAGTCATGCTACACACTCCCATGTAGAAGAGTGGTGGTACTGAGAAATTTAATTCTAAGACAGTGTAATAAGCAACACATATTGCTATTAATGGAACACACGAATACTAATATGGAACTGACCTTTTGAAATCCAGAAATATCTGACAATCATAACTTACGGCTGCAAATTAAGTAATATTCTTTGTCTTCGGAACCACTTTTTCCCTTACTGTACTGTCTCTAATTCTCTGTTACTTTGGTTTTGTGAGAAGCTTTTTTTCACAGGTGTTTCTTTTACAATGCCTAGTCCAATAGCACATTAAAAGCATGCATTTGGCTTAGTTGTATTTATTGTTTCTCTGTCCTTAATCTAGAGATATACTGGTGTAGAAGTGAATACCAGTATAACGCTGTTCCACTACATGGATTTCTCCATACCAAAATAGACATAAACATCTGCAACTGGCAAACACACAGAAAAGCAAGATTTTCTACTGAAATTCCTCACTCTTATGTTTTGATGGTTTGACTTTATAACTTAATGCTTATTATGACTACATTTGATTGGCATTTAGAAGTTATTAATAATAACAAAATAAAGTCTCATTTACTTATTGTTATTATTATTTTGTTCTTACGTTATTGTGTTGATCATGGGTATGGCCCATCCATACATTATTCCTTAAGTTAATGCCTGTAATGCACAATACCCATGTTCTATACCAGTGTTGGTTTTGCCTGGCTCTGCACTCTTGCTAGATTTAGCTATAACATCTTTGTCTTTGTTAGCTTTGTCAAATTCCGTATGGACTGCTGGACTGCTGGGTGATGCTGTTTTAAAGGTCTTATTAATTTTGTTGTTCCGAACGTTTTCGGAGTTGTTCCTCCACTGCTTATTTTCACTATGCACGTATTGCAAACAGCAGGCTCTGAAGAGGTTCCACACTGAAACCATGGCTGTGTCCTAAATAGACCCCTCTTCATTAGTCTCCCTACTCCATCTTTAGTATTGCACTATACAGAGAGAGACTGTTTAGTTGACTAAGTATCATCATGTACACATTTCAGCAGCGGTCTCATAAACAAACTGAGCCATGTTTAAAGCTCCGTACACACATGAACTGAATTCTGAATTAAAGGTAGTAAAAGCACTTTGCTGTATGTGAGGCTGTATATGACGATCGTCATATTGCACAACCCTACGGCTAACCTCCCTCAAGTGTTAGCCACGGCAAAAAATGTAAAGCAAAAGCTAAGATGCAGCAATTAGGGCTTTATTTTCAACAACAAGATAAATAAATAAATAAATAAATAAATGCGGTCTATGTACTTGCCAGCCATTCAGATCTTACATGGGGCCACAGGCACGTCAGAGCAGCCGATCTGTGTAGGGACTGAAAGGGAAAATGGGAGAGAGAAAGAAAACACGCAAACACACACAGCTCGTATTGTCTTACAAGAGTTATTTATTTTATGTGGTCTTACTTTCTTTAGCTTGCATGTTTTAATGAGATGGGTGTGTCTGCATACTGGAGCATAACAGCTGGATTCTTGGCCTGATGCTGGATATAGCGACAGAGAGATTTTTTTGTTTAATAAAGGACGGAAAGATGTGAGCTTGCGTAGCCAGAGCATGCAGTCCATTTCTTCATTTTGGAGGCACAGTAAGGAAACACTCTTAATTGTGCATATACAGCCTGCTGAATAGTTATAAAAGTGATTTAAACGTTAAGAGCATTATTTAAAAAACCTGTTTACTACATTCAGACAGAAAATCATAATTTTTTGGTGACCCACCGAGGGGTAGGACCCCCCAGTTTAAGATACGCTGTTCCGTACTGCTGCTTATGAGAAGAGAGTGGGTTAGAGTAAGCTGCGCCGAGAGTGGAGTGCCTTGTAACAGTAGTGGTTAACCAGAGAATCACGGCCACTCAGCTCTTACACCTGCTGCATCGCCACACAGAAAGGATAAGCACTATAACAGGGCTCATTAATCGCATTTAGAGACTTAGAAAGGAGGAAAGATCTGTCAAGGATTAATAATCACTCTCAAAGGGATGGTTTCAACTACTTTGTCTGCTAAAATATAAAGGTAAAGCCGATGGAATCAGCAGGGCTGGTTTCTTGCTAAAACCTTTCAAGAGGTCCCTCAGGGATGCGAGAGCCTCTAACAATTAGTGTAAGTGGCCACATTCATCACTTAATTGGAGCAATTAATTAATTTAGAGGAGACGCAGTTGGGTCAAAGTCAGTTTATCCTGAATTAACTTGGACGCTATCCCTAGATGAGATGCTATCCCAAGATGTCTATTCTGGAGCTTGCTGCTATCCTTCTCACTTTGTGCCATTAGGAGGAATAAATTAGTTATAGACTCATTAGGGGTTTTAAAGGAGCAGAACACTCAGGTGAACAACAACAACAGGAGTGGCTCAATGAAAAGATAAGGGAAGACACAGGAAAGACACTGAGCTGTAGCACTAGCATAACCACATGCTGTAGTTTACTTCCGACTTTTGTCATAATCTTCATATTCTGCTCGGTAGTCAGTACGCAAGTGAGTTGTCGAGTTGTCTTTCATGGCAGCCGATTTCCAGCATAACACGCTCCATGCAGTCAGTGCACATGCGCAGTAGTCTATCCTACCTGGCTACATGACGCAGTGAATACATTTCTTAAGGTGTGTTTCTGGCTGGTTTTTTTGAAAGGCAGTGACATACTGAATAATATCAGCTCACACATCGTTAAAACAACAATTAAAATCTTATCGTAGATGATACATAATCACACAGCCCTAGGACCTACTATGTTTGATCGGTGACTAATGCAGTTGAGAGTATTCTCTTTCACTGCAGCTGCTACCATATTATAGCTGTGAAGTTTAATGGTGTAGTTTGACACCTTAGTGTCTGTGCGTGTGTCTGCACTGCAAGGCCTTGAATAGATTTTCACTTCATCTTATTTGTAATTGCCCATATAGTGGTTCTTCAGAAAGTGATTAATTGTATCACTTCAAATTATATTACATTTCAAGATACTATTGTGACAGTGCATTGAAACATACATTTTACAAGATAATGATATTTTTGTCCTGAATTGTATCCATTTTTGTCCAAGGTGTTGTATTTGGAAGCATTTTTTCTTACTTTATGATGATCTGTTTTCTACCATGCTAATTCTCATCCACAAACCTTCCTTAGCAGTAATACCTACCAGTATGGAAGTATAAGGGATAGCATATGGTAATCTCTTTTCGAACTCTGGCTTATCCACCATTAGACAGATGAGTGCTCCTGGAAGGGGATGCTAACTGCACCCTTTCACACACTTGATTGGTAAGTGTTACTCACAAGTTTAGTGATCATATTTCACGGACCATCTGTGTAGACATCTAAACCAAGACCTTTTAGACTTTTTTAGCTAACATTATCACTTCCAGTCGCATTGTGTGGATACACGCAGACACTAATGCTCATCCTGTTGAGTCGATGTAAATTGGTAGCATCATGGAGGTCACACTGTCAGGGTGTCATGTGCCTACTTATTTATTCAAACAAGACATAGCTATTTATTTCAAGAGACAGTAAGTCAAGTTCTTCTCCATTTCCTCTTTTATTAGCCGCTCCATATATTTTTGCAGATTATTATGGCTGGCTTCCTGTGATGCTGTCATTATGAGAGAATGCATCAATGTCAGACTTTATAATGTATTCACATCTCTCATTTTAAAAGCACTCTGTGTAATTGAAACGGTTGCTCGCAGACTGCTGAGTAAGTCTTTAAGCCAGGGTGGCAGAGCAGGACTCGCTCGAAGGGAGCAGTACAGAGACAGAGGCGACTCTGAATGGAGACTGCCAGTACGAACAGCTGTATTGGTCTAAGTGTAAAGATGTTCAAGAAAACACTGCATCTGAGCACTTTTATGTCAGTCTGTCTGCCTCCATTCTCAACTGGGATTTTAACACCATCATTTGAAGACATTTGTCAAGTGTCTTTATGGTGACATGCTGTTTGTTTACATGTTTTAGTCAGTCCAGTTTTTAACATTAAGAAAGGGGCTGGTTCTTTAAATGAGTACAGGTATTCGCTGTTAAACAACCATATGACTTTCTGTGGAACAGGTTGTCAGCCAAAATGGATGTTGATTAGTTATTGCCATAGTCATATACGGTAATGTACTGTTACAACCCTGTGTAGGAAAAAGCCACGACACTTAAAAGGATGGTATGATGATCCTGATTTTTGTGTTTGAGGGAAGCCAAAAATGCATTGATAGATAGCATTATGAACAACACAAAACATCAGCCAGATGAAACAGAGACTCAACAATTGAAGGCGAACCAAGGGCTACAAACAAAGGAGTACTAATTACAATAGGACAGGCACATACGAATGCCATTTACAGCTTATTACAGATAGTAGTGGAAAGTCATTCACACAAACATGAGTAACTTGAACAGTAATGTTTTAATACGCTGGATTTGAATTGTAAACAATACCAACCCTGGACTGACTCCAACCTCTGGAATTAGCCTAAATGAATTTGAGTATTTCATGCATAGCCTGACCTGATTAATTCCCCCTTGCAAATGTACTCTGGATGCAGATGCACATTTTTTTTATTAAGATTATATATTTTTTAAATGGTGCCATATTGAGATCCTGATAAGACATGAAGCGGGTTTTAATTAGCCTACATTCCAGTTTTTCAAAAGAGTTTTTAATACTGTATTAAAATTGTTACATTTTTAATAAATTTTTCTATTCTGATATGAAATATTCTGGGTCTCATTCATGAAACACGAGCAGAACGAACTTGCGTGCAAAAAGTTTGTAAAACACTTTTGTCATAAATGGCCAGATTCAGGAAAATGTTCGTAGACCCAAAATGTTAGTATGTATGAATAAAATCTACACATGGTCCTGAGCACGTGTAATGTGTCCATAACGTCAGAAAGACACCAGAAGTGCCGTTAGTCATGATTGCACTTGGATTAAGGTACTGACTAACAATTATATAATACATAAAAAATAAAAGTAAAGAAACTGCACTCAACAAGCACTTTGTTCAATAATACAGCCTGTTATTCAAAGAGACTTCCAATATGCCTAAATGCTCAGCTCTCATCGACATGGGAGGAAGAACGCCCTTATGTGAGGCACAGCTGGCTTGAATATAATTTAAATTTTAAATATACTCATAGTAAATTAATATCATTCAATTCATCTTCAAGGTACGATGTTTGGCATATTAAATACCATATTTTACATTCACTGTGTAGCATATCCTGTGATTTACTTAACATAAAACCCTACTCATATGATGCGTTAGCTTGGGAGGTGTGAGCAGTTTAAAGTTTAAATGAAACCTACGCCACTGCATCAAGGCATGCTTTGCATATATAAATAAGAAAACACGACCATTTAGTCAATGTGCAATTGATGTGTTATATGAAATGTTGACTTCTGAGCGCTGTGGCCAGGTGGAATCCTGGGATGGCAGACATTTGGAGAGTGGCTTTATAAGAGATCTTTTAGAAAGAAAACATAATGGCTAGAAGCAGGGCTTAATACATGAGGTAAGGGAACACCGAGTGTGCCGTGATCCGGTAAGTGGGCGTTAAGTGAAAAGGTCCTGGAACGATTAAACAAAATTGTACTTATAGTTCAACACCTAATTCAGTAGCCTTCAAAATAGAATATCTATATCAATGAAAAAGACTTCCATCGTCTTAACTATCAGTTGTCTTTTTCGCTGTTTCCAAACTGCTGTCCTGAGCTCTCCTGAAACGTTAGCACATTTAATTGAAATTCTTGAATTAATATTAATTTCCATTTTATTTTATATATCAAAATGCAGAGGGGTCTTGAATCCAAACAAATAGGTGCCGGAACGCATGTGCACTAAGTATGAGAGGTACTGGATCTTGGTCCGGCAGGATCTGGCTCAAATTAATCACTGACTAGAAGATTGTATGTTTATTCATGTAGCCTACATGTTGTGCCAAGCTGCTATGGGCTATGGACTCTTAAAAATAAAAGATGTAGATTTGAAAAAAAGAATAATTCTTTTCTTTGCTTTTTTTGAGACATTTTGGAGGATTTTTGCTGTGTTCTTCAGTCCTGTCTTATATGGTGGTAATGTATTATTCGTGGGTGTGGATTATGGTAATTGTATGCTAATTATAAAGGAATTTGGTTTTCATTAACATACACACGATCTACTAATAAATCTGGTGTTTACACAGCGTTCATGATTCTGGCGGAGTATTTTCGGGAACGTCCATTTTATGCATAATTTACTCGCAGTTTGCTCGTCTTTTCATGAAGGTTTCATGAATGAGGCCCTCTGTGTGCAGAGAACAGACAGTTTTATCCCCTGATATACAGCATGCTGTGGGTACTGCAAAAACCTTAAATACTGTGGAAGAACAGCTCATCTCTTATCTCTCCTTGTGTTCAACAGCTATGTGTGCATGTTGGTCTTGCTACGAGCTTGGCTACTCTTTGTCTACTGACTATTTTTCATCCCGCTCTGGACAGTAAGTTAACGCATGGGCGGATTTGAAGATTGTTGTTGCTTGAGGAACAAAAGGAGATTGATGTGTTTACCTTTATCAGCAGCGCAAAGTTCAAGGTGCAGGAGAGACATTTAATTAGATCTCCCATCTTCTAAATGATTTTCAAATGTTCTGGGCTCGGGCTTAAACAGCCGCCTTTTATAGGACACTCTGAGGTAGTACCTAATGTGTCATCCATTAGACTCCTCAACGTAATCCAGATAAAAAGCAATTCAGCCATCTCTGAGTAATGATCAGTACTTCACCACCTTATTATGATTTAGCACATATACCCCTTTTAGGCCAAATGTGCACTTTAATCCTTTGTAAAAGGCTAATGGCTCCCTCAAGCTTTTGTAGAAATGTCACTTTTACAGTCAAAATAATTCCTTATTAATGGCTTTATGAAACGTGTGCCATAATTACTCTAAAATTTGTAGTCGTGGCGGTTGTCACGGTTTCTTTTCTGCACTATTAATGCGTTTTGTGTTTTTTTTCCCAAACACATGTTTAGTACTTCAGTCATTTGTCAATCGCAAATGTGACCCTTCATTCTGAATTCATGTGATGTACACACTCACTCATTCTATCATATTAAGCTATTAGCTTTCCACCGGTTTGTCTTGTGACACTGCAATGCAATTAAACCCTAGCAAATCTAGGAGTCCAGATCTGAGTGGAAGCTTAGCTCATCGTGCTGAAATGTGTGGACTGCAACCACCTATCATCTGACCTCTCTGTGGGCTGCTGTCTGTTGATGGACATGTCTAACCTGGGCTTCATCAGAATCTCTGTGTCACTGTAACTCAATCTCAACATTTCTTAGTGGCCTTTGTCCAATACAGGAGCAAATACATTTCTCAGTCTCTTTATTAGAATATATCCAGAAAATACAGGGAATGTGTACGGAGTATTAAAAATGGAAAAGAAATGAGACAAAAACTTCTATAGGCTACATAGATGCCCGACTTTAATATTGTTGCACTGTGTATTGCTAACATTTATGACAGACATATCCACATTTTTGTTCATTCTCATTCTGATCAATCTCACAGTACCCTTTGTATTGTGTGTATGTGTGCTGATCGATTTAGGGTACATTGGCAAGTTTAGGCAGCAGTATGGAAGAGACGTGGAATTTCATGCATATATTTTGAGGTGGAGTGGCCCGGTGTGCAGCACAGTGTGGTATGTCTCCTGCTGCATTGTAGCAAGACATTTGTAGCAATAACAATGAGGATATGTATTTTTTGTGTCACCTTTAGTAGAACAACACAGATAGTGTATTTCACATGATTGTCTTTTTCTACAGTGTGAGCTATAATGTGTCTTTTGCTATTTTGTGCTGCTTTGTAAAGTCTCATTGCATGCCTGTTTGCATGAAAAGATTGAACAGACAATTAGATTGAATCTACTACATTTAAATTGTTCTGTTTCTTGCATCAACTGCTGAGGTATTTCACAAATTTTGAAGTATGGGAGTCTGAAGCCATGATGGATGCATAGAAATCAAAATACCAGACCACACAGCATTCATTCATTCATTCATTCATTCATTCATTGTCTTATCCACTTGATCCTAGTCACGGTCGTGGGAATGTCAGTGCCCAGCCGGCTGCACAGGGCCAAGGCAGGAACAACCCTAGACAGGATGCCAGTCCATCGTAGGGCACACACACACTCATGGTAGCCTAGCGGTTAAGGTACTGGACTATGGACCAAAACGTCCAGGGTTCAAATCCCATGAATGCCAAGCTGCCACTGTTGGGTCCTTGAGCAAGGCCCTTAACCCCCAATTGCTTAGACTGTAAGACTGTATCAATTGTAAGTCGCTCTGGATAAGAGCATCTGCTAAATGCTGTAAATGTAAATGTAAATACACACATTCACACAGTAAGGGTACTTTAGAAACACCAGTTGGTCTAACACACGTGTTTGCAATGTGGGAGGAGTACCCAGAGGAAACCCACACAGACACGGGGAGGACGTGCAGACTCCATACAGGCAGAGCCCAGAGTTGAGATTTCGGAGATGTGAGGCGACAGTGCTAACCACTGAACCTCAGTGCCACCGGACCACACAGCGACACAGAATAATATCACTACACGTCTGTACGCCGAAACAAAAGTAGCTGAGTATAGAAATATGTACAAAAGATGTTTGAACGTGAAAGCTCTAAAGAGAATTCCCATATTGATCTAACCAGATAAGATATTATGAATTGCTGCAGAAAAGCAGTTCCAGTCCTTTACATTTTACTCAAATTTAGGATATTTATAAGGCTAATTAAAAGAGCAAGTCCTTTATAGGTTTCTTGATAGTAGCTGCTTGCTTCTTGATCCTGTCTCTGCATGACTTACTCTGATGACTCTGCATTCAGCCTTGCTGTTGTTATCCATCCATACAGGCTGCAGGGGAAGTGTGCTTCATGCTTTTAGAGACACAGCTCACCACCAGTCTGCCCTCTATACAACACTAAGCTATTTGAACTGGTTCTGTGCAAAAGGTCTTTGTTGCTTCATTGAGGTTTGTGGGATTTTAAGATAAGATAGTTGCAATACACAGACATTTGCCAGAGTGCACTTTCATACTTTTCTATCTTTCTTTGTACATAACAGATCAGCATCAGTTCTTCCGTAGCTTGTACAGTTGACATGAGAGTCACATCCTTTCTTAAAATATTCTCTGTTTAGTAATGTATGCATGCTGCATTTAAATGTTTCACATATTTGAGCTCAATCAGTTGTTCCCATTGCCCAGTGAAGCGGCTAACCTTAATTAGTCAGACTCTATATCCAGCCTGAAACTCTCTGCTGAGCGGAATGTTAACCGTTGTCTCACTGTTTCTTTACCATGCTCTTGAATGACTCTTGTTGTGGGTGACCAGTTCTGGGCTTATATTTGCCAACTTTGTGTAACTGGTTTGGTATGATCAGATCCTGACATAAATAGCAACGCAGAATGCAGAAGATAATTTCCAAAAGTAGTTGCTGTTTCCTGGTGGTAATATCTGACAGTATTAACTCACAAGTCAGCAGTCTCTCCAGTGTGTAGGTTTTGTTTAAATATTTGCTTTTAACTTACTTTGAATAGATTGGATTCTTTAGACTATACTGAAAAGCACAATTCCTGATCAAGGCTAGCTTCCTCAGATCATTGAAATACTAAATGTCAAGCGACATGAGATTCAGCCCCTTTGTGAGTTATTGTAACAAATTTATTATTATTATTATTATTTTATTTATTTTTATTTTTATTTTTTGCTGTTTCTAATATTGCTTTATCTAACACCTGGTCAGGGTTGCAGGGCATCAGTGCTGGTTCGAATAGATAGTCTTAGGTATTGTTTGAAGAGGTGAGTCTTCAGAAGGAGTGAAACAATGGGCCGTTTTGACTAAGCCCACCACTGAGGAGCCAGTACACTGAAACATCAAGGTCTGGCCTTGTGGGCATGGTTTGATCTCGGAGAATGTTGTATCGGGTGCCCTGAAGCTGAAAACCTAAGGTGGCATGCAGGTGTGTAGTTCTGAATCAAAGAATGTAAATAACATGGATCAGAACCTTTTGGAGGCCTAAAAAGCCAGGACAAGAGTTTTACACTTGGTCCTAGCTGTACCAGGAAACCAGTGGAATGATCTCAGTAAAGCAATAACAAGACAAAATATTAGCAGTTTGTGAACCAGGTGGGCAGAAGCATTCTGAATGTCCTATAGTGGAGGGATGGAACTAGAATACAGACCAGTAAGCAGAACATTAATCAAGCCTGAAAATGAGGAGAGCTTGTATGAGGACCTGAGCAGCTTGTATGGTTAGAAATTCCTCAGATGTTGTGCAGAAGAAATCTGTAAGATCTGGCAGTTAATGTGCGGTTAGAAACATTAAGGTTGTTGTCTAAAATCACAGTTTGTTATTTGGTTTATTGAACGTTGCTATCATCAGCCATTTTAGAGATACACACAAGGTTACATATATAAGTCAGTGCCAATTTAGCATAATCAACTGACCTAATACACATGGCTTTGGACTATGGGAGGAAACGAGTACCTGGAGTAAACCCACGCAGACACAAGGAGTACTTGCAGACTCCAGACAGAAAAGACCCAGACCGCGTGACCCTGGGATTGAACCTAGGACCTTCTTACTGTGAGGCAGCAGTGCTACTGAGCCACCGTGCTGCCCTCGAAATCACAGCAAGATTTTTTGTAACGTGGACCAAATGAACAGTGACACCATCTATGTTGATTGAGAGGTCCAGTGTTGGGGTAGTCTTTGCCAGGAGGTAGATTTGACCAGATTGAGCTTTAGACTGTGAAGATATATCAGAAAGGCAGTCAGATCCCTGTTTTGAAACTTTGGAGGTGGATAGAGGGAATGAAAAGTTTAGTATCATTCGTGTAGCAATGATATGAGAAGAAATGGGATCCAATCACTGCCAGCAATGATTTAGTGTACAGAGAGAGAGTGTACTCATACTCATACCAGGCAAGCATGGCCCCTAATGTCGAAGTTACCAAAAGTGGAGAAGAGAACCTGATGATTCACAGTGTTCAAAGTGTCAGACAGATCCAGAATGATGAGTAATGAAGATGTGGTGTTTTCCTTAGCTCTATATATTGATTCAGTTACTGTGAGGAGAAACGTTTCTGTGGAATGACCTGCCTTATTTAATAACCACACCAGTTTGTATAAAGGAGGATGTTTTCTTGAAGAAAGGAAGACAGCTGTCCAAGGTATATACAGTATATTTAAAACTCCTCGATTTGCAATACAGTCACTTTACTATAGGTTTATTGGAATGTACGGTAACCCCATCGTAATTCGTGAAGCATCTTCATATTAATGTTGTAAATTGTCCCTCTAAGCTGTAAAGTATGAAGGCAGTGAAGAACGCCTGGAAATATATTGACCCAGAGCGCTAATTCTTTTAAGTATCTAATACCAACATAAAACTGTGATTACTGGTTGGTATGCAAAATTGAGATTTCCAAAGGTAAGCGTGTAGTTTGCACGGATTGGCAGTGTGAGGAGCGATGAATGTAACAGTTAACAACAGAGTGTGTGAATGTGATTGCCAATAACAGCTATTAGCACTTTCCAGAGAATGTCATTTGATTTGTCTCACATTAACATCTCACCGTTCATCCATCATGCACATTCCAGAAAGGCTAATTATTAGTCAGTGTAGCCAAAAAGCAAACAAACAACAACAAAAAAAAATTGGAGGTTGTTAATAAGCACACGTTGTGTGCGTGCGTGCGTGTGTGGGTGTTGGTGTTGGTGGTGGAGCAGCAGGTAGGTTTGCAGGGATGGGCAGTATTACCAGAGTGCTGGCCCAGATGGCATCTCAGTTTGACTGTGCGGCCTTTACTTCCTTCCCCACCTGCACCTTCACTCGCAATGCGTAATTACAAACACAGAAGGGTGTCACTTTTCCCAGTACTCGCTGTCTCTCATGCTGTCTTCAGCGATCTGTCTCTGCTCTCTGCCCGTCTTCTTCTCACCAGGCCTGACTCCCTGATTTGCTCTGACTGACAGACTGGAAATAAGGGTTGTTTCTGGCTAGGTTGTGTTACTTTCAACCTTACTTCTTGTTTTAACTCAAATTCTTCATATCCCACAAGTATTCCACTTTCCTTATCATCAGAGTCTGACTGAATTGAACAGCAAGAAAGAGTTATGCCCTTGTACTGTCTGCCTTTTTCTCTATAGCAGTTCCCTTTTCTCTGTTTTCTCTCATTTTTATTTAATCTCCACATCACCTTTCTTTTTGCCTGTCTGACTTTCCTTTTAAAGCTTGTAACAGTCTCTTACTTTCAAAAACCCCTCTGCTTTTATGCCATATATATTTCACCTCACTCTTTGTATTCTTTCTCTCTCAGGCTCTCCACCCGTGTGAATCGTCCTCTGCATGAGCAAAGCTAATAGCACACCTTAGCCTTCTGTTAAGAAGATTGTGCCAGTGCTTTTTCCATAGCCTGTGATTGTTTGGGCAACCAACAATACTTATTTAGGAACTAGACCATGTTTTGACTGGTTCAAGGGCCAAACCACTACATAATCAGATGTGGGAGTTTATGTACAGCGTTAAAATGGAGTAAAAAGGGTGGTTGTTTTTACCCTTTTGTAAAAAAAAATAACAATAAAGTTATTTTACCCACCAAATTTGTACATTTGGTGTCTGTACACTGAAAAAAGTATTTATTGTAGACAGTGGTTAGATCCAGGAAATGTATTTGTGTTGCTTTTAGATTTTTGTTTTTCTTCTTCTTCATTATTTTTGACAGCTTAGTGCCTGTATTCAATTTTATATGGTTTTATAAATATTTGCATTGTGTAGATTTTTTAATTGTTGTAATTTCTAGTTAAAGTTTATCTTGTCTTTTTTGGCTACTGATTTAGGATTTAATATTTAATTCAAACAATAACCTTAAACACCTTGGTTTGCTTTCCCTCGTTGAATATAACATTGAAATGGTGCATCCTCTTTGTCTCTGACATCACTGCTCTTTGCTTACAGACCTGATGCATTATTTGCTAAACTTTTTGCTAAGATTGGGCACCAGTTACATTACCCATAATGGAATGAGCTGGCGTTCAATATCATCATGTTCTCTTGGGATACAATACAGCCATCTCTAAAAAAGATAACAGTCATCTCTGTACTGTGCCATTTCCCATCCAGATCAAAAGCAAGAGGTTCTTCAGAGTTGGTAATAATAATATAATAACAGAAATTTCCCACATGCAGATGGATGCTGATCAGTCGAGGGATAGCTGTACCATTCTCTGATTGAGAAGCAACCATTACTGCAGCAAATGGTTGTACAGACCTCAACGTGTGGCTATTGGGCAGCTGTTCACACTGACCTAATACACAAGGCCACATAGATGGGGAGAACATAATCTTCCACACAGATGTAAACCACGGCAAACCTGTGTCCCTAAATTTGTGCTTCACTTCCAAGCAGGTCATGAATTATAGAAAATTTTGAAGATATGCAAAAGGCATATTAGATGTAGTAGCTATGAATGATTGATGATAAAGTGTATATTACTAGTCTGAAGGTAGTTTGTGCATGTGCTACTCTTGTAGTTCAGAGTATGTGTGGTCTCTAATCATGGTTGCCATGTTTATGTGATTGTATTGAGGTGAGCGCGTGAATGATTGTGAAAGTGTGTATGTCTGTCTGACTGGCAGTGTGGCCATACATGTGCAGGTGGCTGTACCGTGCTCAGTGGTGCAGCAAGTTCAGGCCTTGAGGCCAGCACAGGAAAGTGATTGAATTCAGCGGGCAAGAAAGCTGACAAATCACTAAAACTGCCCTTAAAATGCCATAATAACATCATTCATAAATCACTACTGACAGTTTAATCATCCTCAAGTCTCGAGCCTCGTCTGACCACCTGACAGCACTCCCCAGTTGGTCCCAAAGAAAACAACCTTAAGTACTTGCTCTGTCCGTTCCTATTTATACCCCACACCCTCAGCAACCACAGCAGAGCATCGATAAATGTCCTTGCACACTCTCATAAACTGGTCATAAAGGTATGTTTAAATAAGCATGTGGTATAAGCCATAAATATATACACAGTAATGAAATAGTATGACATGACTTTCACCATTGCTTGACTATTTTCAAATCATTAAAACCTTCGCATTACCCATAATGCACAAGCTGTGTTGTTGTGCATCAGCAAAATAAATGAATACATTTGTAATTACACTCACCAGACTCTTTATTAGGTTCACCTGTTGAACTGCTTGTTAAATCAAATGTCTAATCAGCCAATCGCATGGCAGCAACTCATTGCATTTAGGCATGTAGACATGATCAAGACAACCTACAACAAAATATGGAAGAAAGGTGATTTACTTTGAACCTGGCATGGTTGTTGGTGGTAGATGGGCTGGACTGATTTCAGGAGCTGCTGATCTACTGGGATTTTCACACACAACCATCTCTAGAGTTTACAGAGAATTCTGGCACTCCTGTCAGCTAAGAACAGGAAACTGAGGTTACAGTTCACACGGGCTCGCCAAAACTGAACGATAGAATACTGAAAAAACATTGCCTAGTCTGATGAGTCTTGATTTCTGCTGTGACATTCAGATGGTAGGGTCAGAATTTGGCATAAAAACATGTAAGCACTGTATCTACAGTTGGTGGTGGTGTAACGGTGTGGGGATGTTTTTGTTGCACACTTTGCCCCCCTTAATTCCAACTGAGCATTGTTTAATTGCTGAGTACTGTTGCTGAGCATGCCTTTATAACCACAGTGTATCATCTTCTGAAGGCTACGTGCAGTAGAATAATGCATCATGTCACAGAGCTCAAAACATCTCCAGCTGGTTTCTTGAACAAGACAATGAGTTCACTGTACTTAAATGGACCCCACAGTCACCAGATCTCAATCCAATCGAGCACCTTTGGGATGTGGAGGAACAGGAAATGAGTTTCATGGATGTGCAGCCGAGAATTCTGCAGAAACTGTGTGATGCTATCATGTTAGTATGGACCAAAATCTGAGAGGAATGTTTCCAGTACCCTGTTGAATATAGGCTACGAAGAATTATGTCAGTTCTGAAGGCACAATGGAGTTCAACCCAGTACTAGCAAGGTGCACCTAATGAAGTGGCCTGTGAGTATATATTAAATAAGAAAACCATTTTCTTTTTAAGTTACTTAGTTTAGTTTATTTGCGCTGTTAGTTAAATCTCATCAACAGAGAAAACAATTAGACGTATTGCAAAAACAACATATTCTGTTGTATTGCTTATGAGTCAAAAGAATAACCCAATTACTTATCATATCATTTACTTAAATAGTGGTTAATTTGTTTGCACTTGTTTATGTTTGGGTGCTATGCTTTCTTGTGTGCTATCTCACTGAACAGAGTGCAGTGGTAAGTGCAGGTATAATAACTGGAACCTCAGAGTTCAGGAGATGTAGTGGCATAAGGCTATGTTTGTCATTCTACATTCAAATGTATCACGACTGATGAAAGGCTCTGTGTTTCCTGTTCGCCGCGTGTAGTGAGCTAATCCCAGGCACTGCTGCTGCGTTCAAGCTGCCGAGTGGCAGCAACCACAGAGAACAGAAGCTACTTCTACACACCATGCAGATACACTAGTGTGCATGGAGTGGATTTGCTGTTTTAGATTATTGTCACTAGGTATTTATAGAGCGAAGCTAAATCCGTGTTACTGTCAAAAATCTTGCCTTTGTCACTATGTCACTGTCAACGCACAGGAGCATTATTAGGAAGCCTGGGTTTGTTGGGAGGAACTAAGTACGAAGGCCTTAAATAATCCTCAGCTGAAAATAGACTACCAGGATATCAAACACAGTTGTGTGCCTTTGTGTGTCTTGTGAGCCACATTTTTTTAGATACCTTGCTGTATCGCCACAATATGTCAGACCTCTCAAGACATGCTTAAGCACAAAGTGGGAACTTTTGTATTCTTACACCTTTGTTCACTACCCACTCACCACTTGTGCTGGTAACTGTTATGTTCATGGCTCCTCACACTGGCACTCTGTGCTGCTGACCTGTCATGGCTGTCATATTTTTTGCCATCTCTGAAAGGAACTGCTCTCCTCTTGGTACTCTATCTCACAGCAATGGCCTCGATTGTCACAGTGAATGCACAAATCACCGCTGCTAACAATGGGCCCATCATTTATGGATTTCAAAGGACCCCTTTTAGAGCGCGATATGACGTTTGATGTTGGGTGACATTAATGTAGTGCTGGGCGACATATTGGTTTTTGTGGTACACCGTCTTTAATTTCCTGTATTACGAATTTTTTTATAATACAGCCATACCATAGCACAGCAGAAACATCAGAGGTAACACTTCAGGCAGATTATGTGATAATGTTCGCCGCTAAAAACGCTATGGAGCTCTGCATCATCGGCGAACGGCATTCCAGGTACAGCATAACGTACACCACAGCCTAGCCTAGCCTAGCATAACATTCTGTTAACAGCTGGAAGAGGCTTTGTCAGATTAACGGACAGAAAACAGAGATGGTGGATAAAGAATGTGAGACCTGAGATGCACAAGAAGTCAAGTCAAGTCAAGTAAAATTTATTTATATAGCGCTTTTTACAATGGAGTATTGTCTCAAAGAAACTTTACAAGTTTAGATTATCTCCTAATAATTACGTCCAATCCCAAATTGAGCAAGCCTAGGGCGACAGTGGCAAGGAAAAACTCCCTGAGTGAAAAGAAGAACGGAGCTATATCTGCAGTTTGGAAGTGTTTTGGTTTTAAAATATCTGGTTTAAAAAAACCAAAAGGCTATATATATTGCAAAGTTTTTCGAGCCACTTTCAATTACGTTAACCAGTAGCACCAGTGAAACAGTTATGAGTCAACAGTTATCGCTGGAAGAGACATTTTCTCAGCACACTGCATATGAAGCAAGCAGTCCAGGAAAAGCAAGCAGTCCAGGGACATTACAGTCCAGTTGAGAGAGAGGGGTTCAGAGCAATGATTCAAACACTGGATTAGAGATTTGACTGGGGGGGGGAATACGTAAGCCAAAAAGTCATCTCTTTTTAAATCTCTTGAAGTTCTGTTTTTAATGAGTTTACACAATTTACACAATTACACATAAGCAGTTTAATACAACCCGTTTACATTCTGTAACTGTTTTATGCATACTGATTCCTTCATATATTGTGTAATTTTGTGGGGTGAAATAAACCCTATAATAATTAAAGCCTTCTTTATATGCATGATGATTTTTTAAATATTCTTTTAAATATATTTCAAATATGTACATAACAACACTGTGATACTCCGTGCTAATTTTTGTATTTCTAGCCTTTCTCATTTCATTCCCACATAAGCTGAGATACCGTATTTAAACTGTACCGTACGTTCGTGGTCTTTTCCCTCATTGTCCTCATAAATAATTGGTGTTATTGATTGAATGGTGATTGAATTGATTGAATATTGATTTCATGGAAGTGGAATGCATGTCTAGGGCATTGCTACTACGACAGGCCATCCCCATTGTAATTACATCTCCACTTCCTCCTTGGTGTGCCCCTGAGACTGGCACCGCAGTATTCACCCTCCAGTAAAGAATCACACAATGGCTCTAGAGGACCAGGATATTTAATGGGTTTTATAAAATATTAACAGAGTTGGTAGTTTTAATTGTCTTTCCCACCTTATTAGAATGATCTCCCTCTCATTTCTCTTTCCCCCTCTTTTCCCAATCCCATTCCCTCACTACTGGTTCTCCTAAGGGATTATATTGGATGATTTAAGTAATGGAGATTTATTGCTTGCTTTATTAATTGACAGAAGGAATTGCATATAATTTTAGTCATTATTCTTCCCCCCGGTCCGTGCTTTCCTGCTGTAGATGCCAGCAGCGGCAGTAGTGTGTAGCCTGTGAAGTTCAACAGAGGATATTTTAAAACATTCAGTTTGTGCAGCACCTTTGCCCCTCTCAGCTATGGCTCTTTGATGAGACTGAAGCAGCCTTCAGCAATGCCTTGAGGTAAAAGGGGTGCTTGGCTTTAAGAGGTCTTAACCCAGGTTTTATATCCCAATTGGCCAGGTACCTTGAATCAGACACACTGTTTGTGGAAAGAAGTATGTCATCATCTTTATTGCTGACGTATGACTGCAGATGCCAGTCTACTTGTGATTGTGATTATGGTGCTGATTAGTAGAAAATGAGTTTAGTTGTGGGCAGAATTGCCGTAAACGTCTGTTACGATATGTTTAATTTTATCACAGTAACAGTATATATCACAACTTTGAAAGAAAATGAACAAATTGCTATTTTGTATAATCTAGTGAATCAATAAATTGCTGCTTGAAAAGTGATTTCAAAATACATAATTGGAAGCTACAGTCTTTAAATCTTCCACATGTAATATAACAAGTAGATTTTAAAACAAAAAGGACTGTGGTAGCCTAGCGAGTAAGGTACTGGACTATGGACCAGGAGGTCCAGGGTTCAAATCCCACCTCTGCCAAGCTGCCACTGCTGGGTCCTTGAGCAAGACCCTTAACCCACAATTGCTTGGATTGTAAGACTGTACCAATTGTAAGTCGCTCTGGATAAGGGCGATAAGGGCTGTAAATGTAAAACGGTAAAAATGTATTACACTACTGTGCAACAGCCTTCAGCCAACATTAGATATGTTATTTTTGTTGTTGGACTAATGACCATATATGCCATATTGTTGACCCACAAAGTTCAGTGGAAAAGTTCCATAATGCACTTTTCCACTGACCTTCATTCCAATCTTTGTGAGCTTTAGCATATCTTCGCCTTTTCACCCTGTTCCCGTTCGGAAAAAGTGGTTTCTTTGCTGCTACCCTTCCAAAAAGGCCTTTCCTGATCAAACTTCTTTGGACTGTAGAAGGGTCGACTTGGCATCCCCATGAAGCTGCCAGATGCTGCTATTGCTGCTAAGTATAAGGGGAGGTCACAGTAAATTCTTGCCACTGTAGCCTATATAAGCTGTATTTTTCTGTGTTTTTTTTTTTTGTTTTTTCTCTTTTTGGGGTTTTTTTAAATACTGCCTCCAAATTTCTTGTAATTTCTGGTTGTATTTATTTTAATAAAGGAACTGATATAATTATATATGGGCATTATGCTATTGCTAAAACAATGGTATATCTGATTTAATGGTGATCTAACACTTTTGCACTTTTGCAGTACTGTACATGGAGGAAATACTGAAGGTGCTATCATAGGGCATTACATACATTTACTTATTCGTTTATTCCTGTGGGCAGTTTAGAGTAGCCAGTCCACCTACTGGCATGAGAGATAGTATGGAGGAGTAAGGATAGTAAGGAGATAGGAAGTAAAAAAGCAGACATGATAAGAACATCCACAGACCATAAACTGTGGTGGGAATCAAACCAGTGTCTGTATGGAATTACAAGATATGTGCAAAAAATATCACAATGCTCAAGTTGTGCGTACAAATCTAGGGCAGTATGTATGAATGTTAAAAATTTGCGTTACAAAGACTAAACACGTGTGAACCTTGTGTTTATTGCAGAGATCAGCAGGGTACGGAAGGACATGTACAATGACACATTAAATGGCAGCACAGAGAAGAGGATTTCAGAGCTCCCAGATGCAGTGGGTCCAATTGTTCAGCTCCAGGAGAAGCTTTATGTGCCTGTTAAAGAATACCCTGACGTGAGTATCGTGTCCCAAAAGTCATTCACACTCAAGAGGTGAAGGCAAATGTTTGTGGCTTACAGCAACCTAATATTTTGGTCACAGTGGCCATGGCAGTTATTCTGTGATTTTCATTTAGCTGTTTTGCTATTTTGAGGAATGATGTCATTTAAGGAAAGCCAGAGCACCAATGATCGTCTTGCTTAAATCGTATGCTGAAAGCAGAGTGCATGTTTTATTAATCAATGAAATACTGCTTCTATAGATATCTTTATAAAATAGCTATGCATAAGTATGCTCATTAGTAAAGTGAATTGTAAATATCTGTGCAGCGACATACAGCAATGCTTTATTTAATTACAAGAAGTCTACAAGTCAATGTAATCCAGTTTTCCCTGCATTAGGACATGGGCTCACATCCAATATATTGATTTCATTAAGAGGAGCTTAGGTAGTAAACTGTACGCTGTGTTTTTACTTCATTTTATGGGCCCATTTAATCTATTATGGACTAAACAGATGGTTTGTCATAGGCACTTACTGTGAATCAGAGCTGCCTGGCTTTTTAACCATTGTATTTTGTTATCTGCAGCATCTGCTCTAGAGCATTAAAAGTGGCTTACACCCTCTGTAGCTCATTCAGTTTGTGCATGCACATCTCCTGTAATGGGGTGACATTGAAGTGTGCCGCCATTTTCCAGCTTGTGTTGACTCAGAAGCACTCAGTCGAACAACCAACTTCCCAGTGTTTACCAAATCTTTTAAGCAATGTCAATTAGATCCCCCTTGACCAAGCCCGGTGCACCAAGCACCAGGCTGCATGATCCCAGTTGACTTGGGCCGTACTCTTACTTACATCTGGACAAATCACTGCAAACTTACATCACTCAGGGTTCCTGTGAGCTGAGAAAGGTACCAACCTTGAAGAAGGAGATAAAAAACCCTAAACACAGCATTCTTAAAACTACAGTTGTCCCCAGTTCCTGTGTTGCAAACACACGACAAAGCGGTCACAGATATAATAACTATGAAAAGTTCCTCCAGTGTGCCTTATATGCAACCCCTATGCCAGCTGAGTAGGGTTACAGGCATGGATACAGGTTTAATGCCTTATACATTGTGGAATTTCTGGGGTCTGGAACGGATCAGCACTTTTAGTAGAAGTTTCTTTGGCTGTAACATCATACCTACATCTATCTGTGTTTTAAAGCTCATAATTAGTGAAGTTACTCTTCTTCAGTTAGGTAGCTGTTACAGTTGTGTGGCTGTGCAAAATCCATTTGTGTGTGTCTGTCCGTACGTGTGTGCACAAGAAAAGGTTCTGGCTGTCCTTGCTTGTCTGAAGGACGTCCGGGATCATTATTAGTGCTCTTGGGTTCATTAGGAGGAATGAGAGATGAAATCAGAGGCCTCAAATAGCCACCAGCTGAGAATAGAGTCCCAGCAGATATAAGAGGTTGTGGGGGTGTATGTGTATGTGTGTGTATGTTGGGGGGTTTAGAGGGGCACACATTTCTTACCTTTACTCAATGTGATTTCCTTTATTTAAGGAATCCTCCTTTGTATTTTTAACAGCTAACCTCGTGTGCTTTTACAATTTCTTTGTGGTAGAGGGGAATGTGAATTGCAGAGGATCCAATTGAGAAAACTGGCAACATTTATAGAACAAACAAACTAGCCAGACTCTTCAAGAGGTTTTGGTACATATTTTGTGTGACCATCAAACAAGCATAGATTAATGATTTTAGATGGCTGCACATCCTGGTTTAGAAAATAAGAAATATATCTTATCCATAGACAATATATAAATAATAAACATAAAGGAGAAATATATATATATATATATGGCAAAAGTGCTGGGACACACCTCTTAATCACTGAAATCAGGTGTTTCACTCAGTCCCATTGCCACAGGTGTATAAAATCAAGCCATGCAGTTTGCAATTACAAACATTTATGAATGAATGGGCTGTTCTAAAGAGTTGACTGAATTTGAGCGTGTCACTGTAATAGATGCCACCATTGCAACAAGGCAGTTTGTGAAATCTCTTCCCCTCAGATATTCCACAAGCAACTGTGAGTGGTATTATTGAAAATTGGGAGAGTCACGAAGTGGCAGACCTTGTAAAGTTACAGAGCGGGGTCGCTGAGTGTCTAGAGAACAAAAGTCACCAACACTCAATAGCTGAAGAGCTCCAAACCTTCTCTGGCATTAACATCAACACAAAAACTGTGCTGGGAGCTTCATAGCATGGGTTTCCATGGCTGAGTAGCTGCATGCAAGCCTTAATCCCCAAGCACAATGCCAAGCATTGGATGGAGTGGTATAAAGCATGATACTGCTGGACTCTGGAATCATGGAAACGTGTTCTGTGGAGGGATGAATCACACTTCTCCATCTAATAGTCTAATGGATTAGTCTGGATTTGGTAAATGCCAGGAGAACATTGACCTGGCTGACTGCATTGTGTAAACTGTAAAGTTTTGTGGAAGAGGGATCATGCTATGGAGTTGTTGTTCAGGTCTAGGCCCTTTAGGCATTAGATATTTTGGACAGGTGTATGCTTACAACTTTGCTGTTTGGGGAAGGCCCTTTTCCGTTCCAGCATGACTGCACCCCAGTGCACAAAGCAAGGTCCATAAAGGCATGGTTGGGTGAGACTCATGTGGAGGAACTTGACTGACCCATACAGAGCCCTGGCCTCAACCCCACCTTTGGGGTGAAGTACATTGGAGTTGTGGAGACACAGTCCAGAATATTGTAGAAAGTCTTCCCAGAAGAGTGGAAGCAACTCCATATTAATGCCTATTGGTTCAGAATGGGATGTCATAAAACTTCTGTAGATATAATGTGTAGGTGTCCCAATACTTTTCTTCATATAGTGTATGTGGAGTTGGAATAGCTATACAGATGAGGTCCTATATAGTAGTTTCTGATTGGCTAAACATTAAAGAACAGCACAGTGATATGATGAGTATTATGATGAAGTAATGATAAGTAAGTTAATGTTTAAAGCACTTGCATCAGTCTACAGTTGGCCAAAATCAAGAACACAAAGCTTATTTTATAACAAAGTGTTGAAAAATCTCATGTAATTTACTGTGTAACGGATTGAAAGTGAAAATAAAAGCATTTACTTTGTTGGTGAACTCAGGACGCTAGCATAGCTGGCTAATGCTAACTGCAGTCTGTGTTCAGTTCCTGTTTCCTTTTCAGTTGGCTGTCAATACTAACCCTTTTAGGGTCCATGGATACTTATTTGCACTAAGAATACAGTACTGTAGATGTAAAAATAAAGATAAACACAGCATAGAACTTTACTGAGCAAGGGCTATTGTGAACCTGAATCACTGAATCACTGTGTACTGAATGGTGAATGGTGAATCATGAATCGTAAATCGAGTTTTGGCTGAAATGAGTCGCACGGCTTGACTGAAACAAGTTTAAGCAAGTGCACCGAATTCTGAGCAAAAGACGAGAAGAGAGACAAATTTTTTTGGTCAAATTGAGAACTGAATTTGACAAGTTCCACGGTGGTCGAGAATCGAGGTACCACTGTACATTATTTCTTGGAGAATACTGCCACATACAGTAACCTGACACACAGAGATATTGATTACAATAATTATTTCATCGGAAATTATGTTAAGGAGATTAACAACTGAGTTTGTGCTAGTGCTTCAGTGCCCTGACACACATAATGATAGGACATTAGCTTTAGCTTTTGCTCATAGATGGAACAGTGTGGATTTCTGAGTGGTTGAAATAACCAGCTAGGTAAT
>JAJAGP010001775.1:0-94530 GCA_025084515.1 Ancistrus triradiatus | reverse complement strand
CAGGCTGTATAAAGTATTCCTTATTGATGTTCTCACATTAGACCCAAGTGAGAGCTTTTTGGTTGAGAGCACTGTAGTGTAAAATGTTTGAAGTGTTGTGAGGACTGAAAAGGAGATTTGGCCATCTGCCCTGCCTCTCCAGGTGTGAGTGTTTTAATTGAACATGGCTGAGAGTACTGCCCATAACTCAGTAGCGAATGAAGGCATAATGAACGCAAACTACTGGACATTAACTGGGGGATTGGCTTTGGTCTCTGTACCAGCTGGCCTTGATTTATTCAACTTAATTTTGCATACCTGCATGCATATGGATATGTGTTGGTATGTGGGTGTGTGGTCTAAATCTGATTTGTAGTGCAGTTATGGCAAGATTTGACATTTTGCTAGTCAGTCCCCACAAGGAAACTGCATTTTCACATTAACTGCAACTTTCTTTTGAAAAACCAAAAGAGCCAAAAGACTTGATTTTGGGTTACTGAGGCTAATGTTAGGTGTAGTTGTAGAATGAATTATTCATTCATTGATTTTCTTTTCAACTTAATCCTGGTCAGGGTCAAGGGAAAGCTGGTGCACTGACACAAAGCGCAAGGCCCTAGACTGGGTACCAATTCATTGTAGGACATGCACTTACACACTTATACACACAAAAACACACTAAGCTCACTTTAGAGACACCGTTGGAATGTGGCAGTCTGGGAGTAAACCTACAAGGCCTGGGGAGGACATGCAAACTCCACATGCAGAGTCCAAGGTCGAGATTGAACCGGGGACACTGTGGGGCTGTGAGGTGACCACTGTGCTGCCTTTAGCAGGAATTAGCTTCAGTGATATTTCGTCAATTTAAAGGACATTGCATGTCCTCACAATGACAGAAGACAAACTGTGTGTGTGACTGTGTGTGTAAATCCTGTTTTAGTGAATAGGCACAATACACTCACTGGCCACTCTATTAGGTACACCTTGCTAGTACCGGGTTGGACCTGTCTTAATTCTCTGTGGAAACATTCAAGAATCATTCCGGTCCAAGAAACCATTTTTAGATGGTTTGAGCTTTGGATGCGTCATCCTGCTGGAATTAGCCATCAGAAGATGGGTACACTGTGGACCCGTGAACAATACTCAGGAGGATGTGGCATTTAAATGATGCCCAACTGGTACTAAGCGGCTCAAACTATGCAAGAAACACGTCCCCACGCTATTACACCACCACCACCAGTCTGAGATGTTGATGTAAGGCTGGATGGATCTATGCTGTCATGTTGTTTATCCCAAGTTCTGACCCTACCATTTGAATGTGGCAGCAGAAATCGAGACTCATCAGACCAGGCAAAGTTTTTCCAATCCTCTATTGTCCAGTTTTGGAGAGTCTGCTGTAGCCCATCTGCTTGAAGGCTCGACGTGTTGTGCATTCAGAGATTTTCTTCTTCATACCTTGGTTGTAATGAGTGGCTATTTGAGTTATTGTTGCCCTCCTATTATCTCAAACCAGTCTGGTCATTCTCCTAAGATTATTTTTGCTCAGAAAACTGCAACTCACAGAATATTTTCTAATTTTTGGACTGTTCTCTGTAAACCTTACAGATGACTATGTGCGAAAATCCCAATAGATCAGCAGTTTCAGCCCATCTAGCACCAACAACCATGCCACATTCAAAGTGCCTTAAATCACATTTTCTCCCTATTCTGATGCTCTGTTTGAATTTCAGCAGTTCAACTTGATCATGTCTACGGGCGGCACGGTGGCTTAGTGGGTAGCATTGCCGCCTCACAGGAAGAAGGTCTTGGGTTCAATCTCAGGGTGGAGCGGCCTGGGTCCTTTCTGTGTGGAGTCTGCATGTCCTCCCCGTGTCTGTGTGGGTTTACTCTGGGCACTCCGGTTTCCTCCCACAGTCAAAAGACATGCAAGTTAGGTTAATTGATTACACTAAATTGGCCTGGTTTGAGTGTGGTCTCTGGCGACAGATAGAGCGACGCGTCGACTGCAGTATTCTCGGTCGCATCGAATGGCAGTGGGCGGACCCTGCTTCCAGCTGGACAAGCGCCAGGAAAATGATTATGATCTTGATCATGTCTACATTGTAAAATGCATTGAGTTGCTGCCATTTGATTGGCGGATTAGATATTTGCATTAAAGTGCAGTTGAATAGGTGTACCTAATAAAGTGTCTGGTAAGTGTAAGTCAGACTGCAGCCTATAGAGATAGAAGGTCATATACCTTCATCCCCTCCCACTTTCCCCTCATTTCTTGATCATTCTGCTGTGATTAGGGGTGGACTGGTGATTGGCGCATGGGTCCTCTCATTATTTCTGAAGGTAATAAACAGAAATGCGCACAGGGGAGAGGTCTGTAGCAGGAGTGCCTGTGTTCTGGATCACTGAGAAGCTAATGAAGGTTAATTAGGGTCCATTAGGACATGATGGCTGCTCACAACAAAACCTCAGGCCGTGTGCCGCAGCCAGACGGCCCTTCAGCTCGGCCTCCTCCTGTTCATAATCTGTAATGGCAGTGCTGATGGCTGCTCAGCCAACTCAGGACTCATGTACCCTGACCAATCTGGAGCAATCACAGTCCAGTGTCAAAAACAATAGAGAAGCAGTAGGTGGGAGGTAGTTTTTAAGCATGGAAGGGTTCCGGCTTTTAAGTTAATGTGGCAGTGAGTGAGTACATGTAGTGTTGAGTGAACCCTGGCTATAGGTAACTGATACAATTATTTCACTGTGGTTTCCAAGGTATCTGCTGGGTTTTTGTTGTTATAAGGTTTGGGTTTGTTGGTTTTTTTTATGTATGTAATGTGTAACAAAGTACAGTGGTACCTCGGTTCTCGAACAACTCGGAACTCGTCAAATTCAGTTCTCAGTTTCAACGGAAACACGATTCACGATTCAGTGATTCAGTGATTCAGCGATTCAGGTTCACAGCAGTCCTTGTTCAGTGTGTGGCTCAGCTCTTACTCTGCTGTGTTTATCATTTTGGGTTTTTTTCTTTATTTTTACATCTACAGTGCTGTGTTCTTAGTGTAAATAAGTCTCCATGGGTCCTAAAAAGGTTACTCAGAAGAGCCAACCGAAAGGAAACTGAAAGTCAACCGAAAGGTAACACAGGCTGCAGTTAGCATTAGTAGCTATGCTAGTGATGAGTTCACAAACAGAGTAAGAGTTTTTTTACTTTTTACTTTCAATCCATTACTCACAAAATTCACTACATACATACATGTATTTGAATTTGATTAATTCAATTTACATTATTCCTCATAGGAAAAATTTGCTTGGTACTCGTCGTTTTTGGTCCTTGACAGGCCTTCTGGAACGAATTAACCACAAGAACTGAGGTACCACTGTATTGGGTAAATTTGTCTACAACTGGTATACTCCCGATTCCAATACTAAACGCTGGAGTAGAGTACATTCCAAGGTTAGACATTTTGGCATTTTTTCACTCAATACACCAATGTATGACAGGCTGTACACATTAGATTATTCATGAGAACACAAAGCACACTTAAATGATACCAACGTTTTGGCTTTGACATTTTGCCTGTTAAGTTAATTGGTGTTCCTAAAGTGACCTCAGCATGGGATTGTGTGTATGAGTGTGTGAGTGTATGTGCTCTACGATGCCCATCTTATATTCAGGCTAGAGACGGCCTAAAAGCGTAACCTTATCCTTTCGCTCTAATATTGTTATCACTTGAATATATCATATTACATTCACACATATAAAATTTCAGTCGATTCCAACAACTCCTTCCTGGTGAGGGTTTTTTTTGTCAATGAGTGTACTATATTTAAACATAAGACTGAGTTCAGTCTGAAAAATGCACTCTGCATTCGCTTTAGTTTTACAGTAGGCTATGTGTCAAGGCAAACCACTGTTAGATTTCAGAAACTTTTATGATTTTGCACTTTTGAAAGGGTCCGAAAAAGTGTCTAAACCAGTTAAGACAAATCAATAGTTTTAGATATTAATGCATGCTCTAAGAGATTCTCCACCCATCTCAAAAAGAAGAGGACAGTCTTCCCTGGCCTACTACCCTTCCCTTCTCCACACCATAATGAAAACAAAAGACACCAGGCAGCAAGGAATCAGAGCGCAGGGGTATTTGAAGTCATGAAATAATTAATTTGCCTATTAGCAGCACCAGCTCGTTTATCTTCATGAGATAATGCCATCACTTGCAGTCTCTGGCAGGCCCGCTCGTGCTCTCTTAAAGAGCACTAATTACATCCCCGCTGTCTGTTTTATTGTAGTTGATGGAAAACACACATAATCTCCACTGTGCAGATCATATAAATAGGCCTGAGCCTTGAACAGCAGATATTAGAGATTCTGTTACTGCCTAATGATTTTCCTTGTGTTGTTATTGTGAGTAACACTGGAAGCAAAAACTATTTGCATCTGGTGGTCGGGGGACCAGTTAACTAAGCGGACTTTTTGTTGGCTTTTCACATACTGCTCCTATACTGAATTTGTGTGGTGGACCCAGCTGTGAACACATCTCGGTGTTTCCCACAAGTCTGAAATATACGTGTAGAGCTAGTCAGCAGAAAGGGTCAGCATTACCTACCGGCACAGAAACTGTCTACTACATGTGACAAACCACAAATAATTATTACCTTTAAAACAATATTTCTATTAATTTCACAGATTTTATGTCATATATCCAACCCCCAACCATCCTCTACAACTAGCCACATGTGAAGAGTAAGCGTAGTATAAAACACTCTTTATGGTATACAGAGATGGCACTCTTTTTCAGGGCACTTAATCTTTCCAGCTTTTTCAAAAAGAGCTGCAACGCCTGTGCTTAAGGGAACGCTTCTGGTGCTGGTCCATTTATTGATATTCTCAGGCATGCAGCCAGGTGCTCTCCGTTTAGTCTGTTTCTCAGGTCAACTTTTGAACTGAAAAACAGAAGAAAAACACACTTGGCTTTAATACAGAAATTAGACATATAAATATAGTTAGAAGTAACGAAATAAAGATAAAATTGACGCTGTTCATGGAACAAAAATCTCTCTAGCGGTTTGCAGTTGAGACTGGAATGACCAGCCCTGTGAAGTTAGAAGGCAGAGGTTTGAGTATATATCAGGAGTTGTTTCTGCGTTTTGTCTCACAGCTGACTGCAATAGTAATTTCACATCAAATTAACTAATCTTATTGAGGCTTATGCAATTATTTATTTTCATTTAACTTTAAATGTAAGGTTAGTAGTCTAACATTAGCTAAATTTAGACTGTGAATACAGTGGTACCTCTCACTTCTCAGTGGTTTTCTCATAAGGAATAGTGTAAATAGAATTAATCCGTTCCGGACCCCCAGTAAATCCACACTGTATAAGGCATCACCGGTATATGCATTAATGGAGTTTTATTGTACATTTGCTCCCTGATTTATGATGGGGATACATTCAGACAAATTCATCATAAGCATGTATCATAAACCGATGAGTTTAATATAGTCTATGCTGTATCATAGCTGAGCCTAACAGTTATACATTAACCTACAGTTGGCCAAAATCATTAACACAAAGTTTATTCTATAATAAAGTGTTGAAAATCTCATGTAATTTAGTGAGTAATGGATTGAAAGTGAAAAGTAAAAGCAAAACACTTACTCTATTTGTGAACACTATTGTTGTTAGCACTAGCATAGCTGCTAATGCTAACTGCAGCCTGAAAGCCAAGAGGATTTAGTTCCTGATTTCTTTCAGTTGGATGTCATTACTAACCATTTTAGGACCTATCAAGATTTATTTGGACAAAGAAAACACTACTGTAGATATAAAAATAAAGAACAACATAAACACAGCATAGATCTGCACTGAGGAAATCACTGTGTACTAAATTGTGAATTGCGAATCACTAATCATGAACCGAGAATTCGGCTCAGAGTTTCGGCTGACACGAGTTACGTGGCTCGTCTCATACTAGTTTAAACAAGTGCGCAGAGTACCGAGCAAGCAACAAGAACCAGTACAGATTTTTCTAGTCAAATGCATCAAGAACCGAGTTCCAAGGTGGTTGAGAACTGAGGTAGCACTGTATTTCTAACTGCCATAGCCTGAAGAGAAAACAAAACATAATCTTTCTTATATTAAGCCATGATAGCTATCAACAGCTAAACTAGCATAGTTGCTGCTTTCTTTCATAGAAGTAAAAGCTACTACCAAAGAACAATTACACTGTAAGAAGTAAAGGAGTTGCTTTACCTGGTCCATGCTTGTAAAACATTCTCTGTGTTTGCATTTTCTAATGTAATGCCGGAGAATGTTTTTCTCTCTCTGTCTAAATGGGTGGCCATTGATATAGATGGGCAGCACACCCCAGTAAAGTCTGTGTGTGGGTAACACTGCAATCTGTTGCATAGATTATTTAGCACTATGATAGTTAAAAGTTAGACACAGAAACCACCTTTGCTCAGTCAGCACCAGATTACTGCTACCCATGGTGAGGTGTTATGAAAAAAAGATAATGAAAAATGTATTTGTGGTTTATTAGCTTTATCTCCCAGATAAAATGAGATTTATTATGAGATCTATATATGACAGAAATCTAACTTTTCAGTAAAGTAAATTTATTATTATAACCCTTTGACACCATCAGAGTCTAATAGTATAGTCTTCAGACTTCTTCACACACTCCTCAATACAGAATCTCTCCAGATTTTGTAGAGGGACCAAGGTTCTCTCTTGGTGACTCTTCATCTCACTCCAAAGGATTAATGGAATTTAATTCTGTGGTTACAAAACCATGTGTGGATTTATTTAGATATGTTGAATTGACAAGTTGGAAGAATACTCAGTTATATAATATTTCAGAGAAAACTAAAATTTTCATATAAAATCGGGGTGGCACGATGGTGCAAAGAGTTAGCACAGCCGACTCACAGATCTAGAGATCTCTGGTTCGATCCCAACCTCGGACTCCAACTGTGTAGTGTCTGCATTTCCTCCCAGTGTCTGCGTGGGTTTACTCCGGGTACTCCAGTTTCCTCACATATTCCAAAGAAATGCGTTAGGTTCATTGGTGCTCTAAATCGGCCCAGTGTAACTGTGTCTGTCTAGTATTAATGTAACCTTGCCTGTCATGAATAGCCTTTCTATAGAACGTTCCAAGGGCCATTAGGGATAACATCCAAACACAGTACATTTCTCCACGATGCTTAACAGTTTCTTTGCTCTATAATCACTCTTCTTTTTAGGCCAAAACCACCCTATGTTTAGGGTAAAATTAATTTCTTTTCTCTCACCTGGTTATGTTTCCAGAGATTATGTGGCATCCATGTGTGACCAGGGCAAAACTGTACATGTTAGTAAAGCGTACCACACATTCTTTCCTCTGTCCCAATTCTAAGAGGTAGAATTATACAGATTTCTGGCTTAACCTTTAAATGCATTCTCTGAATATACAGTGGGGTGAAAAGTATTTAGTCAGCCACTGATTGTGCAAGTTCTCCTACTTAGAAAGATGAGAGAGGTCTGTAATTTTCATCATAGGTACACTTCAACTATGAGAGACAAAATGAGAAAAAAAATCCAGGAAATGACATTGTAGGATTTTTAAAGAATTGAATTATAAATCATGGTGGAAAATAAGTATTTGGTCACCCACAAACAAGCAATATTTCTGGGTCTCTCAGACCTTCTTTAAGAAGTCTTCTTTAAGAAGCTCTTCTGTCCTCCACTCGTTACCTGTATTAATGGCACCTGTTTGACCTTGTTATCTGTATAAAAGACACCTGTCCACAGCCTCAAACAGTCAGACTCCAAACTCAACCATTTCCACGAAAATTGACAATTATAATTAAAAATCCTACAATGTGATTTCCTGGATTTGTTTTCTCAGTTTGTCTCTCATAGTTGAAGTGTACCTATGATGAAAATTACAGACCTCTCTTATCTTTCTAAGTAGGAAAACTTGCACAATCAGTGGCTGACTAAATACTTTTTTGCCCCACTGTAGGTGTAGAATGTACTGACTGCACCTCAAACTGCCATGAGATTGCCTTTATCAGTGAGTTTCTAGTAAACAGGTTTTTCTCTGTACACCATAAACTGTGTAGAGTTTATTGCAGTAAATGGAGAATAGGTTGAATTCATGCTTGAATATTCCTTTGTGGCTCATCTAGCTTTTTGAAGTGAGCGGAACTATACTTGCAAAGAAATACTGTCTGTAATATGTGCAGAAATATGGAGGTTTGGGGCAACGGTGTTTTTAAGCAAAAAACAAAAAACACTGCAATTCCTGTGTATCACCTTCACTCGCCCCCGACCACCCGATGGGGGAAAGATGAAAATTTAATTCCTCCTTTTCTTCCTGTCTCATTTCAACAACGTAGACATTTTCACAACCCACAGCCCATCACAAACACATACGCACAGACACGGACACACCATGGAACGAATGCACACAGGCATTCATCAATGCCATTGGTAGTTGAAGGTGGTGTGTGTGTAGCCCAGCAGGAGCAGGTCCTGCACAAAAGGCTCAGGCACAGCAGCAGGCGTGTGTGAAAGAGCAGCATCAAAGCTCAGATGACAGCCTTAGAGTGGAAAGAGGAGGGGAAGTGACGCATCCACTCAGGTAGAGTAGTTGCGGCTGTCACATAGGCTTTGGCTGTGCATGAAGCATATTAGTGATGCAGAGAGTGTGTGTGTGTGTGTGTGTGTGTGTGTGTGTGTGTGTGTGTGTGTGTGTGTGTGTGTGTGTGTGTGTGTGTGTGTGTGCGCGTGTGCATGCTTCTCATCCAAGTCAGCTGCAGGTTATTTACTTCCTGCTCTTCAGTCTTTTTCAGAGAGGTTTAATGGGTTAGGCTGTAAGCTCTGATTGTGAAAGGAGACTTTCAATCGGCTTCCTTTTTAGGAAACCAGGTGCAGTAATGATATTTGAATTACAGCATTCATACAGATGAGCTCATTCTTATACATTTTCTAACACAGTTTCAGTTATTATACTCATTATGATTCAGCATTCAGTAATAATGAGTGGGTGTGTGTGTGTCTGTCTGTCTGTCTGTCTGTCTGTCTCTGTCTGTGTTCTGTTTGTTTCTATCTGTTGGTGTGTAAATTCTAGTGATGCAACAGCTACTGCCAGTATTAAGCAAACTGAATATTGGCCAGAAGTGTCCGGTTGTATACCGTCTCTTAGCCATGCTTGTTCTTCAACCAAAGCCCAGTATACCAAAATGTGATAAACATCAAAAACACAATGTTTTTATTAACAGAAGAAACCGCTCATACAGGTAATAATTATGAATTATCAAGCTAATTTGTTTAAGGAAAATAAGCTAGCAAGCGTGAAATCTGCCACGTCTGTTTCTCTAGTCTGTGATGCCTCAGAATAAAAGCCCCAAGCAGGAACTTTACCATCTGAAGTTACTGTAGTAGCTTAACAAGCGAAAGACTATGTCGTACTTTGCATTATAATCAAATTCACGTAGGCTTATAAGTTATGGCTAAATCAGAATATTGTGGTTAAATATGAATGGAATAATATTTATACTTTCATATTGAAGAAAAATTAGATTTTTCGTTTTCATTTTATTACCATTTTGCTCGTTACAGTCACCTTATCTTAGACACAGATGTTAAGAATTTAAATATATATTTTTAAAAGACCCGATATCAGAAAAGTACTCAGTACACAACTTTGTATTAAATGAAAGAAAATTGCAAAATAGGTGCATCGGTAGGTATGCACCACTGCTGACCTGGAGCTTTCCATAAGCCTTAGGAAATGCTCTGACTCAGTCGTCTGGCCATTACGATTTGTCGCTTGTTAAGGTCACTTTGGTTTTTTCTGCCAAAAATTTTTCTCACATCCAACATGTCAACTATGAAAACCCACTGTTCACTTATATATATATATATATATATATATATATATATATATATATATATACATATACACAATATTATTAAAAAATAATAACATTTAAACATCGTTTGATGAAATGTCATGCATTTGGTTGTCATTTTCCTATAGTCATTTTTCAAAGGAAATGAGAAAACAATGTGTATTATATTCCTGTATACATTGACTAATTTTCCAAGAAATAGAGCATAGAGTGCTGAGAGAATAGTCTTTGGGACAGTTGGACAGAGTGCTGGGTAAGTGGGAAAAAAAACAAAGGACTGAAAAAGACCAGACATATTCACTCCGGGCTTTTTATGTTTTAACAATGTTCAACATTTCATGAAATGACAAAAAGAGCTGTGTAGGCCGACTAATTTCAGAATCTTTTGTTGCTCTGCTACACTCAACTATGAGCAATAGCAATTTGAGATGAGAGCATTCTGACTGAGCCTTTTTAGTCAACTTTGAAGGACTGCCTACTCAAAATGTTAGTACTCATACGTACAGTGGTGTGAAAAAGTGTTTGCCCCCTTCTTGATTTACTATTTTTTTGCATGTTTGTCACACTTTGGAACATCAAACCAATTTAAATATTAGTCAAAGACAACACAAGTAAATAGAAAATGCCGTTTTTAAATGAAGGTGCTAATTATTAAGGGAGAAAGAAATCCAAACCTACATGGCCCTGTGTGAAACAGAGATTGCCCCCTTGTTAAAACATAACTATGGTTTATCACACCTGAGTTCACTGTCTCTAACCACACCCAGACCTGATTATTGCCACACCTGTTCTCAATCTGGACATCACTTAAATGGGACCTGCCTGACAAAGCGAAGTACACCAAAAGATCCTTAAAAGCTACACGTCATGCCGAGATCCAAAGAAATTCAGGAACAACTGAGGAAGAAAGTAATTGAGATCAATCAGTCTGGAAAGGGTTCTAAAGCCATTTCTAAAGCTTTGGGACTCCAGCGAACCACAGTGAGATCCATTATCCACAAATGGTGAAGACATGGAACAGTGGTGAACCTTCCCAGGAGTGGCCGACCGACCAAAATTACCCCAAGAGTGCAGCGACGACTCATCCAAGAGGTCACAAAACCCCCCCACAACAACATCCAAAGAACTGCAGGCCTCACTTGCCTCAGTTAAGATCAGTGTTCATGCCTCCACCATAAGAAAGAGACTGGGCAAAAATGTGGCCTGCATGGCAGAGTTCCAAGATGAAAACCACTGCTGAGCAAAAATAACATTAAAGCTCGTCTCAGTTTTTTTCCAGAACACATCTTGATGATCCCCAAGACTTTTGGGAAAACATTCTGTGGACTGACGAGACAAATGTTGAACTCTTTGGAAGGTGTGTGTCCCATAACATCTGGTGTAAAGTAACACAGCATTTCCGAAAAAAGAACATTATAGCAACAGTATAATATGGTGGTGGTAGTGTGATGGTCTGGGGCTGTTTTGCTGATTCAGGACCTAGAAGACTTGCTGTGATAAATGGAACAATGAATTCTGCTGTCTACCAAAAAATCCTGAAGGAGAATGTCCGGCCATCTGTTCGTGACCTCAACTTGGGTTCTGCAGCAGGACAATGATCCAAAACACACCAGGAAGTCCACCTCTGAATGGCTGAAGAAAAACAAAATGAAGACTTTGGAGTGGCTTAGTCAAAGTCCTGACCTGAATCCTATTGAGATGCTGTGGCATGACCTTAAAAAGGCCTTTCATGTTTGAAAACCCTCCAATGTGGCTGAAATTCAACATTTCTGCAAATACGAGTGAGCCAGAATTTCTCCACAACGCTATAAAAGACTCATTGCAAGTTATCGCAAACGCTTGGTTGCAGTTGTTGCTAAGGGTGGCACAACCAGTTGTTAGGTTTAGGGAGCAATCACTTTTTCACACAGAGCCATGTAGATTTGGATTTTTTCTCCCTTATTAATAAATACCTTCATTTAAAAACTGCATTTTTAAATGAAGTAAATCAGGAAGGGGGCAAACACTTTTCACACCACTGTATATCACTGCCTAAAATGCATGCAAATTTCAAAACAACTCACAATGCAGAGCTCCAAAGGGTAGGATGTTCTGTTAGAAAAGGAATTGAGGAGAATATAAAAAAATATTTTGTGTTGTATTTAAGGTAACACTTTACTACGAGGGTACGAGAAATAATATTAATTCCAGCATTATTTTGTTAGTGAGTAATCATTAATTCATACACATAATACATTAGCCATCATTAATATGCATGAAGTGAGCATCCCTGCATGCAGGAGCAAAATATGAATTCATGTAGTAATTAAGGTACAACATGAATGTTAAGCATTACTAAAGCATTACTTCTTCATGAGTTCATGATGTTTGTGCCACTCAGAGTAAAGTGGTACCCTATTTAAAAATAAAGCCATGTCCCCAAGTCCCATATAAGTAACTTTTCTGCTTCACATATGCTACTTTTTCACTTCATAGTGGGACTCACTTTTGGTTGTTGTTTTCATTGTGAGCCATACTTCAGTACTTGCCACTCTTTCTGAGAGTACAAACAGGGGTATATGAGGGAATTAAATGAAAAGTGCAGGGCATTAAAAATAGTTTTATCTTTTACCTGCCTGATCCATGTAACTCTTGCCACTTCAGTAAAACTTATGTGTATTATATACGAGGCTTACACATGATTAACAATCAAGCTAGAATTGCATAATTACTGTAAGTTACTCAAAACAGTCCATATAACTGAATTTGGAGAAACCTCTGATGGCCTTCATATTTACAATCAATATGGTATGAAAGGATTTGGACAAGACAGTTTTTCCATCAGTTTGTTAGGTTCGCTTTAACTTGTGAATGTCACAAAATATAAAATGTACTCTGATCTTTCAGGTTTATCAAAGTAAAATGGTTTGATAAAAACAGTTGCACAACAGTGTATTCATGGGAAATTGAGAGCACAAATACCAGCAATATAATCCGTGGCCAGGAGTTTTTCTCTACCATTTTCTTTCTCTGCTCTCTGGGTGTGATGAATGGCAATCTCCTCTTCTTTGTGCATGAAAAGGAACACTAGCCAATCTTGGGCATCTGTTTGATCATGTGTACAGAATATGGCAACTTAAAAAAGAAGCACATGTTAGCTTTAGTCCTTCCAGACTGGTAAAGCTAATAGAAATTGAAATAAAAAACACTGATTTTTTTTGTACCTGGTGAGAAAGACAGTGACTAGATAGCTGAGCTTGCCAGGTTTGGTTTATTCATTTAAACAAATGAGTAAGAAATTCTCATTCTTTGGAGTTATTCTATATGGCATGAATGTCATATTTGCCTTCTAAGACACAAACCTTTGCCAAGCCACAAGAAATGAGCCATCTGCGGTCTACAGCACTCTTCTAACTTTTTTTTTACTTTTAATCTTATTCAGTCTTATTTTAATCTTATTATTGTGAAACAGGATGTTGAGCAGACAATACATTAGTCACATTGCCTTTTAAATTGTGTTTTCACAGGAAAACTGCGTGAAAACACAGCACAGCATCCCTAACACGCATTTTTATTTTATAGAAACTTATTAAACTAACCTAAACAACTAATTAAACTAAGATAATTACAGAAAATATAGTAATGTACTGTTGCGACCATGTGTAGGGAAAAGGTTGGGGATCTGCAGCTTTGACTGGCTGTTGGGATGACCAGCTGTTTACAGCCTCAATGTCTAGAGTTAAAAGACAGATTTTTATTTCCTATTATCAGTTATAATAATTTTTAAGACCTCAGTTGTTAATGCAAATGGATGGTGATCAGATGGACGATAAATGGCGCATACCTGTAATAAAATGGAAATAAAGCACAAGTGTGGCCGGTGGAATCAAAAATGCGTCATTTTTCTAAGGTGGCTGATTTACAGTTTAAATGTGGAGTTTGATCTTACTGGCTTTATGATATGGGAGTTACAGATGATAGGTTATGGAAGTAAGCCTTTGTCTGTGTGTATAAACGTTGTTTCCCTGATTACTCCCTTCACCAAGGGCACCTTGGAAATCTGACTACACAAGAATGAAAAAAGACTTCCATTGATATACTGAATACCCCTTAATTTCCATAATGATAGCTGAACCATTCTCTGAGTTAGCTTCCAAATTCCAAAAGGTTTTTGTTTCTCTGAACTCAAGTACATGTATAATGGTAAAGAAAAAGGCATGAGCGGAAAGTATTGTGTAGTAATTGTAAGACTCTGCCTAGTTCATGTTGTTGAAAGTAACACAGTATGATTCACATGTAGATATTTGTGCATATTTAAGCTGCCAAAATTACATTTTCTGTTTTTCATCAGTCAAATAACAGTGTTCTGAGAAGCAGTCCATTATATGCTGGTTAGTCATGTGACTACGTGTGATACATGTGTGACACGTGATAATGTAATTTAGAATGGCAGATGCATTTATAAATCAGGCCTAGGGGGCTATTGATTAGGATAGTTGTAAAATGTAAGACTGTGTAAAATAGGATCATGTAGCAGGCAGAGTGGCATGTCCAATGCCTCTACTCAAAATTCGTTAGACGCCGTATCGACAGTGTTGTTTTGATGAATGGAATTAATTTAGTAAGGCTGGCGGGATCGTTGGGTTTAGAAATTCTGATTCAATTAAAGTTGCCCATGTGAGAGTGAACATAGACAATCTTTGTGTGGCATTTGTTTCAAAATGTTAGGACAGCAGAAAGAGGCTGCTGATTTGTTCAGTCTTGATACAGCATGCTCTGCATATTAGCACGTTGTGTTTCATAGATATATTGCCATTAAGTATGTTTACTATAGACTGTAAGTCCTATAGCTTCGGTAGTGTGAGGAGTTAAGAATAACAGGACAGTTCCCCAATCCTGTGTGAATGGCACACGTGGCCATTGTCATTAATGGATATGTCAATCTGCATATTAAACTGATCACCGGTCCCATTGTTATGCAGTGGTGCTGGTACCAGTCATTATGCAAATGGTGCTGTATATAAGATTGGGGAAGTTTTCCAACTGCTGAGACTGAAGAAGTCACTTAGATGAGTGACGAAACGTTTCTCCAACAAAATCTATGTCCAGATGAACAGATTCAACTTCTTGGAATAACAGGACAGCACTTAAAACGTATCTTTTAAAACACTCAGCACTGCCTTTGTTAAGGGTTGCCCGTCAAACTCATTCACACATCAGTGTTTCAGCTGACACATTTAGCCACAGATGGACAGATGCTGTTTTGACTGACAGTTTAAGAGTTAGCTCTTATTCCTGATCGATGAGGTGAAGGATCAGTGGCTGTTATCTTGTTGCAGTAGGCCTGGAGCACAGAGGACGTGCACTATACTTTGAGCGCCATTGTCAGAGCTCGACCTGATGAGCCTCTGAGATAAGAGTGAAGATGGTTCGCTCATACAAGGTGCCTCCCTGGAAGTCACATGCTTCCCGATCCCACTCTTTTTAACCTTCACCTTTTTTAAAACATTTTTCAGAAATAATAAATCGGCCATTTCCATAATGTTTCTACACTGGTTCAGAATCTCTTATTTTAGCAACTGTCATGTGATGACAATTTGGTGCTATATTCTATTTCATTGTTTTAACACTTACAAACATTTTCATACAGTATTCATATTTATACAGCTGTAATCTCCTGGGTTGAAGGTACTCCACTAGTGTAGTTTGGTGTCCGTTTGGTAAAAAATTTCATTTGAGTGTATTTTTACAGACAAGTGGATGTAAGAGTAGTAAATGTCATATTACATGACAGAAGGAAATGAGAGGAGGTGAAAGCAAGAATCTGTTGAAAATATGTTATTATTACCACTAGCAGAGATAAAAGGAGGAAAGGCAGGATAGTCAAAACGGTCCGACGAATCAAAGCTATGAATGAGGGATAAGGATCGGAGAATCCGACAGGAGCGGGTGAACTCGTCAGTATGAATGGATTGCCTGTAAACTCTTAAAGTGGACATGGCGTTGGTACATGACTGCACAGTCATTTCTGGTACCGACTGCGGAAGATTTGTTATTCTAATGTATGTTTTTCTCCTTGAATTGGATGATTGTTTGAATTTCAGTTTCATTTTGACAGCTTTATTGTCCACTTGGTCTTGTTCAAGGGTCTCTCTGTTTTCTGTCTCATATCAGAATCTAGTGAGAGGGCAAGGGCATATCGCTGTGTTTTTTTGGCTTATTTTGTTAGAAGAGTGGTATTTATAGAATTTATTAAAAAGTTAGAACTATGACTAAGCTCAAAATGAATTGTTGTTGTGTTGTTCCCTGACATGGCCGTGTGCATTGGCCTTGAATGTTAAGCGATAATTCGGTTACTCGAACAAACAATAGTCAACTTTACATTTGCCAGTGCGTACCCTCTGTTTATGGCACTAAATGTGGCTCATAAAAAGACCCGATTTTTTTACATACACTTTCCATCTACAAATGACAACAATGAACATGTAGTTCATAGTACACAGGCACATGTAGTGCACAGGCAGGCACAACAAAGACGCTAAGCTCAACCCATGATGAATATAACACAGCTACCTACAGGTGCTGTCTTCTAAAACGTACTCAAAAGTATTCATCACAACCAATCTCCTGCCATTTATTTCAGAGAGGAAACAGCTTTTTAGGTAGCACCTAATGTAGCACCTAATGAGCATAATAAACCAAAAAAAGATGGCAAATAGCTAACATTTAAACCGCAATGTGACCTCACTACTTGAGTATGTAATTAAGTTATTAAGAAAAGGAGCAATGCAGAAATTACTCCCCTGTCGAGACTAGGTTTTATATTTAGGCAGTTTGCTTTTGTATTATTCATATTGCAGTGGAGTTTACATTATATGTATAACATTTAGCAGATATCCAGACTGATACAGTCTTACTAGGTACAATCCATGAAACTGTGGGTTATGGGACTTGCCCTACAGTCCAACTGGCAGTGACAGGATTTGAACCCTGGACCTTCTGGTTAATAGTTCAATACCCAATGCTGCCACAGACTTAATATTTTACATTACAAACAACTTTTGAAAACATAAATACTATAAGTTAACTTCTGAATCAAACATGATATCTTGATAATGTACCAATTTACCCCAAGTGTAATTTACCATGATAGCAATATTTGAATCACTGGAGGATATCTTGGTTAAAATATGCAGTTTTGCTGTTACATTACAAAAGTGCTGAATTGTAACCAAGCTTGTGAACTCGTGGCTCAAGGATTGAGTGTCATTTTCAAGCCAGTGGCCGTGTTATTGTTTGTCAGCACCACGACAAGTCAAGTGCTGTCTCTTTTTGCCAGAGCATAAATGGGTCGTGTTTATATATACCCTGTGCAAGGTTGATATGATAATAAAACCTTCTGTGCTGTGCCATGCTGTGCTGTGTAATTAATTAAACATTCTGCTCTGTACAGTTTTTCATCAGCTTAGAATCAAATTTGTCCAGTTTACAAGCTGACAAAGTGTTTCATCTGTTTGTGTCTTGCAGTTTAATTTTGTGGGCCGGATCCTGGGTCCGCGGGGGCTTACGGCCAAGCAGCTGGAGGCTGAGACGGGTTGCAAGATCATGGTCAGAGGCAAGGGCTCAATGAGAGATAAGAAAAAGGTAAGTCAACATCATAAGCTCTACAGCCATAGTGCATAGCCAAAGTAAAAAATTATTACTTGTTCACAGTATTCTCTGTAAGCATTGTTTGCAGTTCTGTAGTGGTCCTGTAGGTCACTATGTGCTGTGCTGTTTATGGGGCCCCATCTAATATGTTCAGCTTTGCTGACAGCAGGGAGTAACAAGCCCTCCCCATAATGCAGTTTGCCCCTGAGAGCACTGGGCAGGTGTTCAAACATTGTCTTGGCCTTGGGTTGCACAAGGGCTGATCTCAGTGTCCCTGCCCGGGCTGCTGTCCCAGTCAAACCACCAGACTGAGTGATGCAAGCTGAGTATCTATCTCTCCAGGCCAGCAGGGGGTATGGGAGGGTCTGGTACTAGAGGGGTTATGTCCATAGTTCTTCACAAGAATGTAGGAACAGTTGGGTAAACATGATTTTTCTCACCCTTTTATAAGTGAGTAGAAGTATTTCAGTGTTTCTGATAAGTGGTTGTATGTCTTTTACCATGCAGGAATGATTATATGCTTGTTTTTAATTATAAGTGGAGTGGTGCTTGTGAAACCTTTTCAAAATTTCTGTAGTCCTGCATAAATATGCACATAAAAAATAGAATTTGGTTTTCACACAATTTATAAAAGTAAAAAAGAGAACCCAATTAAACTAATGATAAAATATTATACTCGGTCATTTATTTATTGAGGGAAATTATCCAATATGATATATCTGTGAGTGGCAAAAGTATGTGAACCATCAGGGATGACCCCCGTGTGCTGCAATAACTGAAGCTACATTTTTTCAGTAACTATTAATCAGTTCTGCACATAGGCTCGGTTGAATTTTAGCCCATAACTCTCTACAGAACAGCTTCAGCTGGGATGTTGGTGGGTTGTCTCACATGAACTGCTATTGGATTAGATTAAGGTCAGGACTCTTGCCCATTCCAAAACTTTCAGTATTTTTTACTAGAATGACTAATATGATCGTTGTCTTGCTGCGTGACCCACTTTCTCTTGATATTCAGTTCAGGAGGTTGGACATTTTTAATTTATTATTTGCTGGTATAATTCAGAATTCATTGTTCCATCCGCAAAACAGGTCCTAACCATGTCTGTAGATTGGCAATGTCTAAACACTTTAGAGACAGTTTTGTAACCTTTTCCAGCCTGATGAACATCAACAACTCTTTTTCTGACCTCCTTAGAAATCTTCTTTGTTTGTGCCATGATGACGTTCTACAAACATGTTGTGAAGAGCAGCCTTTGATAGATCCCTGTTCTTTGCATACAACAGGCTGCCTACTCATATCTGAATGCCATCCAGTTGTTTGTAAACACCTCACTCTAATTTCACATTGAAATGAACTGCTAATCCTAGAGGTTCACATATTTTGCCACTCAAGGATATTTAATATTGGATCACCTTCCCTCAATGATCATATGACCATGTGTAATATTTTTGTCTTGTTTATTTAACTGGATTCTCTATGTCTACTTTTAGTACCCATGAAAATCGGATGTTGTTTTATTTCATATTTATATTTAAATATTGAAAATTCTAAAGGGTTCGTAAACTTTTGTGCATCAACATATAGTTCAATACACATTGTCAAGTAATAGAAAATCTACTTGTGGTGTTAAAAGATTCATTACTGACTGACTATCCCTAGTGGTAATGATTCCGACTTAAGTCGCTTGTAGGTGAATATTGTGACAATACGTGTGACAGCACATCATTGTTCTAAAATACCCTCCTCTGTGTATCTGTATGCGTGGTAGGATTTTGTGAAAGAGTTGCACATGGGTTTTCATAAGCCGAACTAGTCCTGTATTTGGACAGGCGACTCTTGTAGAGATATTTACCAAAGGTCATCCCTCACAGTGCTTGGATGAGAGAGAGAGGGTGAGAAATAAAAGTACCGTTGTCATCTCAGCTCCACTTCCACATCTGGATCAGTTCTGTGTTCTATTGGAGCACAGCTGGGCGTCAGCGTCTCAGATCTCAGCTCTGTGTGCGCATCCACTACGTATGTTTGTGTGCGTCCATGTGTCCATGCATGTGCGCTGGAGATGAGGCGTACTGTGGCTTGCCCCTCGGTGCGAGTGCTCCTAGATCATTTGATGTTGAAAGGGTCATTTGAACCTCTTGTCTTCATAGTGTAAACAGTCACATGCATGCTTGAGTATGCCTGTTGAGATAGATGGTAACGAGGGTTCTCAGTTAAATAGCAAATAACCTCTTTGACCTTCAATATTTTTCCCTTGGCCTCACCCTCTCTCTTCTAGTGAAGGGATTTTTTCAGTAAAACGCTTATCCTACCTGCACATTTGATTCAATTACTTTTCCCTTGGGCATCCGTGCCCTGTGAGTTATATTCCTGGCTCCTTCTTTCCTTCGCATACATACACGCATGCACGTAGAGCAATATAAGGGTAGCTTAACTGACACAAATGCCAGCTAGTACTCTGTGTGTGTTCTTCGAATGCAGAATGTCTTGCCAGGAGCTAACTGTAATGAAAAGAGGGAGAATAAGATTGTTTCATGCTGCAAGGAAAATTGCTATTGCCCATTATTAGCCTTCATTTTCTAAAAATGTTTACTCTATCCAAGTGCTATAATGTATGCATATTTTATAACCTCTCAGCATGCACAGAGAACTGTTTTCATTTCACCATATTCAACTGGATATTTTTAACAGCCTTTTTCTAAGGTAGGCCATCACGTAATCAGTTGCACGTAACCAGGTAATAGTAACACTTATTGAAGCTATTTAAATGGAATTGAATTCCTTTTGCCTTACCCTTGCCTAAAGCAGAAGCTTAATGTGAGTTGAGATGGCATCTGGCAGCAGGATCATTTTCTGCAAACACCCAAGGCAAGGCTTTCAAAAGTCTACTCATCTATCCAATTCTCATTTAAAGACATCTCACGGTGCATCTTAAAATTGAACAAAATATACTTTCATTCCCACTTCCTAAATCTGTTTCAGAAGTACACTGGAGATGCCCAATAATAAAGTGAATGGTTAATATGCAGACCACACACATGATGCAGTGACAAATTTTAAAGATTTTCAGCTGCTGATCATGAATATCACCTTAAGACTTTCCTGTCATGTAACGCTTTGTTGATATAACATATATTTAAAATTTCCCTTCATAAATTTCAACTACGTTTGCTAGTATATTGCCCACAAAGTGAACTGTTTGCTAAGTCCAAATATTGTTTTAGGCATGCCTAAAGATGTGGAAAGTGTCCCGGACCCAGTTGTTGAACCCTTTATGATTGGTTATCGTCATCTGGTAACACAGCCAGAATTAATTGACAATTAATTGACTGCTCAGGGACTTGCTAAAGTTAATACGGAACAGCTTTGGTTTAAGATTGAAAGAATGAGGTTTGCTGTCACCAGTTACAAAAAATTATTTTGGAACCGTGAAGAAGAGTTGTCAAACTTCTTTAGGCAGGTTAGCAATCTCTGGATCTGCACTGACATTGATGGATTGTTCGTGGATTTGGATCATGTGTATGATCCCCAAAAATGTAGTATTTTTACAGATTTGTCAAAGTTAAGGCTGAAAACTGTCCTGTCACACAATGGCAATGTCGACCCTTCAGTATTAATAGGCTGTGCAGTACATATGAAAGACGGCTATGATAACGTAACATTTCTTGAAATGCACTCAGTACATTAATTACAACTGGAATTTAGGTGGTGATCAAAAAGTATTGGCACTGCTACTAGGAATGGAGATCAGCCCTGTTGTTTTCTTTGTCAATAAAGAGAGGGATAAAAAGCCACATTACACTGAAATCAGCTGTCCACTCTGTAAGCATTTTGTCCAAGGGCAGAAAAGTCATAAATCACTTGTTGACACAGAAAAGATATTTCTGTCTCCTCTTCATATAAAACTCAGATTGATGAAAAGTTTGTGAAAGCAAGAAGGTGATGAATTTTGCTGTTTGAGATGTTTCCAAAAATAACTGATGCCAAGATTAAGGCATTTCTGATGGTACACAAATCAGACAGCTCATAATGACGGGGAGTTTGAGGTTTAAGGATATTTTTGAGAATTTTCTTTGGAGCTGCAGAGTACCAAACTACATTCAGCCAATTTACAACATACTTAAACACGAGGTGCAGCAAATCATGGTGTTTTCTGCATTCACTATTGTATTTCTTTCATCCTGATCTTGGTTCAGTCAGTGGCGAACATGGTGAAAGGTTCCACCAGGACATTGCGCCAAGGAAAAGTGGTATCAGTGGTGTTGTGGTATAAGACTGCTAGAGCCAAGTCCAAGTCAAGACCAAGACCGAGATTCCAAGTCCAAGTCATCACAATGACTTTTAGTAGCTGAGACCACAAGTGACTGATACAAGATGAGAATGAGACCAGATTAAGATTTTTTCATCAAGAATAAAAATAATTTTAAAAAAGGATAATATGAATATATAACGTTATATGTCATCATATATTTTGTAAAATATAACATTAAATGATATATAGTCTAATATTATTAATTATTATTATTATGTTATAATCTTAGTCAAACTAAGGCAAAGTAACTTTTGGAAGCAAATTTTGGCGATGTTTCTGTCCCTTCTCCTCTCAAACTTAATCAGAAGCCACCTCATAAAGTCAGCTGAATATAGCCAACAATAACCTTCCTCTCCACTTTTATTATATTATTATATTATTAAATGTGAAAACACAATACAACCCCAAGTCAGAAAAGGCTGGGACAGTATGGAAAGTGTTCGTTACATTTCCTTTGGCTTTTATTTCACTGCAGACAGTATGAACCCAATAACTCCAAAAATGTTGGGACAGGGGCAATTTAGGGCTAGTAATGAGGTAAAAAAAAAACTAAATATTGATGTGATTTCAAACAGGTAATGCCAACAAGTGATTATAATCATGATTTGATACAAAATCAGTATCTACGAAAGGTTTTCAGGAGCAAAAATGGGCAGAGGATCTCCAGTTTATCAACAAATGTCTAATAAAATGATTGAAATGTTTAAAAACAAATGTACCTCAGAGAAAGACTGAAAGGGATTTACATATTTCTCCCTCTACATAATATCATTAAAGAATTCAAGGAATCTGGAAGAATTTCAGTTCATAAAGGGCAAGGGCACAAGCCTAAACTGAAGAGACGTGATCTCTGGTCCCTTATCAAGAACCATCATTCACCAATAGCTGATATAACCACATAGCAAAAGGATTACTTTATGAATCCTTTACCAAGCTCTACAATATGGAGTTACATTCACAAATGCCACTTAAAATTTTACTGTGCAAAAAAGAAGCCTTATGTTAACCATGTCCATAAGCGGCATCAACTTCTCTGGGCTTGGAGGCATCTGGGATTTACACAGTGGAAACGTGTATTGTGGTCAGATCAATCAGTATTCCAGAACTGTTTTGGAAGGAATGTTCTCTGGACCAAAGACAAAAAGGACCAACCAGACTGTTATCAGCAACAAGTCCACAAGTCAGGCTCTGTCATGGAATGGGGTTGGGTCAGTGCCCTTTGTAAAGGTCATTTACACTTCTGTGATGGCAGCATGCATTCAGAAAAGTACACTGAGACTTTAGAGCAGCATAAGCTGCGTTTAAGACAACATGTTTTCCAAGGAAGTTCATGCATTTTTCAACAATACAATGCCAAAAAAGTCAAATCAGAAAAAGTTAGGATTGAAATATGTAAATCCCTTCCAGTCTATCTTTGAGGAACATTGTTTTTAACAACACATTTGTTGATAAACTGGAGATCCCCTGCCCATTTTTAATTCTCAAAGACTTGGCCTTTTATGGATACTGCTGTTGTACTAAATCATGATTAGTATCACCTGTTGACATTAACTTTTTGAATCTCATCATTATTTAGCTTTTTTACCTCATTACTAGCCCTAAATTGTCCCCGTCCACACTTTTTTTTAATGTGTTGCAGGCCTGAAACGCAGGAATGGATGTTTATTAACAAATTAAATGAAGTTGACCAGAAAAAACGTGAAATATCTTGGGTTCATACTATCTGCAATAAAATAAAAGTCAAAGGAAATGTAAGGAACACTGCATATATTTTTTATTTGCATTTTCTTTTTCTTGAATTTTACCATCCCAACTTTTTCTGGTTTGGGGTTGTAACATTTCAATCTGCCCTCAAACAAGAACTATCCTAAACTATACTAACTAAGTGAGTGCGGATCTTATTGTCAGACTACTCAAAATAATAATTCATTGATTAGATACTAAACGAGAAGAGCAGTAACTTATTTTTACCTGTTAGCAAATCTGAGTGCAGATTTTAATTAGGCATGTTTGGAAAGAACTGATTAATTCTGTTTGAATGAATCGTTGATATTCAATTACAATAGAAAACAATCTATTTATAATTAATGTTATTCAGACAGACGTATTGGACTCAGCTGGTCTCAACAACAATTTTTAAAGTCCACGTTACTGAGACCAAGACAAATGAGGCCAAATGAGGTTGAGACCAAGATGAGACCAAGACTGCCTGTTTATGGTCTCGAGACCATAAACTACACTAGGTATCAGGGTAACTGAAATCCATCAGTGCTGGTCGACTCTTGGTAGACAATGAGATGAGACGCCCCAGATCATCAGTGCAAACAAAAATCAGCTGCCAGAACATTTTAAGCTCAGTTGACTAACACAATGTGTCAGCAGCATTAGGTTATTAAATATGGTGCCAATACATTACTTTAATGTCTCTCCAAAGCCTTTGTGATTCAGCAAATCTGAAATTATTTAATGTTCATCTTGACACAGTATATTACAATTTCCTTTTTTTTTTCAGAAGAAATCTGTTGTTCAGTGCATTCAGACGTTTTGTTCAGGAACAAAGAGTTGTGGAGTAGGTATCACCACAGCCTGCTCAAAAATAAGAAACACTTGTTTAACAAATGTACACAGTTTCTACATTTCAGTTAAGGTTAAAATATAGTGTTCATGTAACTAGCAACTGTGATTAGTTTAGAATGTATTTATAGTGCTTTTAAAAATCATCACATGTATTTACAAATCATAACCTTGAACATTAAAGTGAAAAAAACATTTGTAAAAATTCTGATAAATGAATACAATTTAATCAGTAAATGAGTATCTGGTTTGAATAAGGAAGAAACAAATCCAAACAAACTGATGTCTGTAGTCAAAGCAAAAGGTGGCTCTACAAAGTGTTAAATGAGGAAGCTCATTATTTTTCAAGCCCTGTTACCCTAGTTGTTGTATTTAATTTTATTCATTTTCATAACTCTTGCCATTTCGCTTGTTTCTTTTGTAAGACTCTTTCAAGCAGAGTTTAGATATCTGAACAGAGGAACGGTGGTGGATAAGCTAGCGTGGGTGCAAGTAATAAACGACTAACTCATGGCATTCCTGGTTTCAACAAAGCTGTGACTAATACATTTAAAAATCTAAAACGTTTGTATATTTAGTTAATTTATAAGTGAAGTGGCAAAAAGCTACCACGGCACATATCTTAATTGTAACCTAAGGGCTTTTTTAACAACCTACATTATATGATTTGTAAACAATATAAAAGTGAACACTGATGTTCATAATGCATGGAAATGGTAGCATTTTCTAACTTTCTTTAAAGTTATAAGGTTAAATACCTTTTTTTATGTTGAAAGTCTCTGTAAAGTAGCTACTGTATGTGAAAGCTAGGGAAACATAGAGGTATACACAGAATGTACTTTCACCAACTGTATGATCATCATGGGAGAAGGACATGGTTAATATGGTTTAGGAGTCTGGGTCTGACACATATATTCTTACTGAGGAGCCACAACTCCCTACATAATTTGGAAAGAATAAAAAAATAGTTGCCAGTTTCAAATGCAATTTGATGCCAAAGTTGGTAATGAATCCCAGTCACACGTTACTGAAAGTAAGCTAAAAATGCCCAGCTATATTTGTTATGTAACCAATGTAGATTTGCAAATGGATCTGACAGTGCATATACATGTTTCATTTTGGGTGACCTTTTCTTTTCAATGTATACCCTCCAGGGTGCACGTATATATGTGATGATTCGGAGAAAGAAGTAGAATTCTGTAAGTAGAATATGAGCTTGATGACAAGTAAGAAAGGATTTAAAGTAGTGCCTTACTCATTACACAGGCTTACATCTACATTTAAGGACAAGCAGAAATGGTAAAGATAAATATAATTTTCATTTAACGTAAATAAGCGTATTAACATATGTATTCCATGAAAGTAGTGCTGGCAAACGATTAGTTTTCACTGCATTCATTTCTTATCATCACATTTTTACTTGCTCAGATTTTACACTAAAGGAAAAGCACTACACAGCCATACAAGTGGACAATATAAGCTTTTATTAGTTTCTAATAATGAAATAACATTATTTTTATCATGACAGTTTGTGCACTACAGCACAGCATGCCACTGCAACTGTGGGAGGGAGATTGCTCTATTGCGATGAATAAACTAGCCTGTGGGAGTGTGGTAGCCTAGAGGTTAAGGTACTGCACTATGGACCAGAAGGTCCAAGGTTCAAATACTACCTCTACCAAGCTGCCACTGTCTCTAGAGCAGGGCCCTTAACCCACAATTGTAAGATTGGATCTGTTGTAAAGTCACTCTGGGTGTCTGCTAAATGACATAAATGTAGAGTATAGAACTGCAATGACCACAGCAATACCTTTTAAAGACAGTAGTAGTTTTATTAGGTAGCTTTATTAGAAACAGCATGTGCAAGCTGTTTCCTCCTGTGGCAGGCCATATGGGTACACTGGATCTTTGGTGTGTTTATGTGACAGAATCTACTGTCACACAGTTTTGAAAGCCATATAGGCTGGAGTAACTACACGTATATCAGTGTGTCAGTATCAGTTTTCAGCCTACACTTAGTGCTCTGATGAAAGTATCACATTAAAAATGGAACTTACTGCATGGCTAATTTTAACCTTCTACTAATAAACACACATTGCAAGTGGCTTTTTATGAAGACCTGGCCAAACTTTAATTCGTTTTTGTGGCATGATATGAATTTGCTAACAAGATTTTAGCCAAAGCCTCATTGGTGATGTAAATTACATATAGATTTATAATGCTGAATTTTAGGCCTAGTTTAATTATGGTTTTCAAATATATCCTTGAAAAAATATAGATAGTTTACAAAGTCATAAGAGACTTAAATCAAATCTTGTTTGGCTCAGTTGAATGAGAAGCAAACTGACAGTGTATATAATATGAATACATAATTCAGCACCACCGTTTTGTTCTGTCAGTCTTTATTAGTCACCCAGCAGAAATGAGCTAAGCAGATTCAAAGAGCCCTTATATTAAAGGAGTGCAAGTGTCCATGTCCATGTAAATGTACATGTGTGGTAGCCATATTTAGTGCTGTCAGAATACGCAGTACTTGCAAAGGGATATCCTCTAACAAAGGACATACCCGTAGATTCTTCTGTTCTCTAAGTACTCTAAAAAGGAGCTTTTGATGTGCTGTGGCTTTTACTCAATCACAGACTCATCTGGATTTTAGAGTGCACCCCTCGATCATTCTCTTGACTCTCTCTCTCCTCAATCTGAAGTCTTCCCCTGGGAGTGGAAAGGACAAGAGAGAGAAAGGAAGGAGCCTGGTGGCCTTAGACAGTTATATAAAAGTATAAAACTGAGAGCACTGCTGAATGAAAAGGCTAACTGGGCTTTGAGAAATTAATCTTTAATAATATATAATATAATATAAATGATAATTTAATGATTAATTATAGCATATTGGGGCCCCAATCAGTAGGGTAGCTGCCATAGCTTTGTTAGTCAGCTAATTATAGATTTTTAGCTTTACATGCTACATTAGCTATCCAATAGTGATATTGACAAATAATGATATCTCAATATTTTCTCGGATTTTGTCTATAACGATATTTTGGCAGTGTATATCTTAGGACTGGAGTGTTCTAAAGTTGTTTGTGAGTGTCTTTCATGATGTAACTGGTGACAGCATTTGTTATGTCTAGACATTTGTTGCTTTTCTCATCTTTTTTGCAGAATGAGAAGGTTTGCTGAGTGTGTTTTTATGCTGGTACCTAAGTTTTTGAAAAGTGAGTGACAATAGATAATGTCAGCTAGCACATTGTTAAAACAACAATTAAAATATCATCATAGATATATTCTTAATCCTGGTCCTGGAGTCCCTTCTGCTCTGCCCATTGTAGAGCTTTTCCTATTTAAACACACCCAGGTTGCTCTAGGCTTGCTCAATTTGGGATTGGACGTAGTTATTAGGAGATAATCTAAACTTGTAAACTATCTATAGTTTACTCCATTGTAAAAAGCGCTATATAAATAAATCTGACTTGACTTGGACCTTCTGCTCCAGAGTCCAGCACCTTAACAACTAGGCTACCACAGTCCCTTAGATAAGTACAGCCCTGATTTACTAAGAGGACACATTCACATATGGGTGACACTGTGATTAGCACAAGATGTAATTATCCTGTGTTAATGCTGGGACCTGGGTTCTGATTTTTTTTCTCTATATATCATATCTATCCATCCCTCTAACTTCCCTCCATATGATTAAGTTGGTTAGTCCTTTCTCCTTCCTTCCTAGTAGGTTGTGATATTAGTTCTCAGAGGTTTGGGCTATAAAACGATGCTTCTTCAGGATGACATTATTGCCTCTGTGAGAATTACAAAGGATCCCAACAGAAGATTTATGGACATTGATTATGCCACTGTTCAGATAGTAGACGGTTAGCCAGGGATGATGGGAGAGTGAGGGGGGAGGAGGGGTAGACACAGAAAGGAAGAAAAAGAGGAGGTGTAAACAAAAGACTAGTGGACACAGCTCGACATGTTTCCTCTGTGGAATGCTATGGGAGCGTCTCCGTGACCACAAGCCTGTCACTGGGCATCCTGCAAGGACTGAGGTGACGGACTTAGACTGGGTGAACACACAAACACACAGTCAGACTCAGATACACTGTCCTGGTCATCTTCACTTTGTGTTTATCCATGTGTTGGCTACTGGGTGGTCGTAGGTGAGCAGCTGTACTGTGACTGTCAGCTGCAGACAATCATTTTTTGTCAAAACCAAAAGAAACTGACTAAAGCAGCCAAGTGAAAAACAAACAGATGAACGTCAAGAAAAAAGGAAGTGGCCTAATATGAGTGTGCTGCCTCAGTGTCAGATGATAAATCATATTGAGCGTGTCTGACGATGCTAATACTACAATATTTTCCCTCGCCTCACCAAGAGAACAGGGCCAACAATGGAGCCCTAATGAAAATCAGCAGGCAAAATGCAGCAGCACAGTCTGCTGTATGGATTGCCATCAATTTCCCATTTTGTGAGAACAAGGAGAAAAATGAGCACCGTTTGCATGTCTGATTATTGCATAAATCAAATCTTGTTTTTTTTTTCATCCAGGAAATTGTGTATGAATAGAAAGACAAGCAGAGAAACAAAGCAGTGTGCAGACTAACAAAAGACTGGCACGGGAAGGGAGAAACAAGCTCCTTTCACACATGGCAGTACTGTTTCCTATCAATTAAGCACCAGCCAGATCTTCAGCTTCAGAGTTTCAGATTTGATTGAGTATTGTGTACAGGGAAGACGTGGATTCTTTGTTTGCTGCTTTATTCCAGTAACTATAAAAGCACCTGGTACTACCTATGTTTGTCTTTGTGCAATATGATGATTCGTATATATATACGCGTATATACAGTGCCTTGCAAAAGTATTCGGCCCCCTTGAACTTTTCAACCTTTTGCCACATTTCAGGCTTCAAACATAAAGATATGAAATTGTAATTTTTTGTGAAGAATCAACAACAAGTGGGACACAATCGTGAAGTGGAACGAAATTTATTGGATATTTTAAACTTTTTTTTAGAAATAAAAAAATGAAAAGTGGGGCGTGCAAAATTATTCGGCCCCCTCGCGTTAATACTTTGTGGCGCCACCTTTTTGCTGCGATTACAGCTGCAAGACGCTTGGGGTATGTCTCTATCAGTTTTGCACATCGAGAGAATGAAATTTTTGCCCATTCTTCCTTGCAAAACAGCTCGAGCTCAGTGAGGTTGGATGGAGAGCGTTTGTGAACAGCAGTTTTCAGCTCTTTCCACAGATAATTGATTGGATTCAGGTCTGGACTTTGACTTGGTCATTCTAACACCTGGATACGTTTATTTGTGAACCACTCCATTGTAGATTTTGCTTTATGCTTTGGATCATTGTCTTGTTGGAAGATAAATCTCTGTCCCAGTCTCAGGTCTTTTGCAGACTTTCTTCCAGAATGGTCCTGTATTTGGCTCCATCCGTATTCCCATCAATTGTAACCATCTTCCCTGTCCCTGCTGAAGAAAAGCAGGCCCACACCATGATGCTGCCACCACCATGTTTGACAGTGGGGATGGTGTGTTCAGGGTGATGAGCTGTGTTGCTTTTACACCAAACATAACGTTTTGCATTGTGGCCAAAAAGTTCATCTTGACCAGAGCACCTTCTTCCACACGTTTGGTGTGTCTCCCAGGTGGCTTGTGGCAAACGTTTTATGGGATATCTTTGAGGAAATGCTTTCTTCTTGCCCACTCTTCCATAAAGGCCAGATTTGATTGTGCAGTGTACGGGCTGATTGTTGTCCTATGGACAGAGTCTGCCACCTCATGAACACTTCCACAAACATGTGTTGTGAAGAGCAGACTTTGATAGATCCCTGTTCGTTTAAATACAAACAGGGGCCCACTCCACACCTGATTGTCATCCCACTGATTGAACACACCCTACTCTAATTTCACCTTCAAATTAACTGCTAATCCTAGAGGTTCACATACTTTTGTCACTCACTAATACGTACTGTTGGATCATTTCCTCAATAAATAACGACCAAGATAATATTTTTGTATATTTGTTAACTGGGTATTTTGTCTCATTTGTTTAACTGGGTTCTCTTTATCTACTTTTAGGACTTGTGTGAAATGAAAATATGATGATGTTTTAAGTCATATTTTTGCAGAAATATAGAAAATTCTAAAGGGTTCACAAACTTTCAAGCACCACTGTATATATATATATATATGATATGTATGTATCAACACATTACCCCATGGTGCGTGTTGAACTTTGTCTTTGGTGTTGGAAGTAGATCAAAGTCCCAGCACCTCTTTCTGTATCATTTTATGTTTATTTTCCATGTCCTTTCCTGTTGCACCCTTGCTGGTTCTGCTCTCTGTCAGAGAATTGAAAACAATGTGCATTGTTTTGCTCTTTTCAAGTTCTTTGTATCACACTTCGTCAGTGGATTCTGTCAGCGAACCTGAACACAGTATGACAAATATTTGACAGCAAGTATTCCCTAGGATTAATAAACAGACATTTATTTATTTTGACCTTGTTTTATTAGAATGTTTTTTTTTGTTTATTTCAGTCAAAAAGCCTGTGAAAATGAATGTTTTATTATTGCTTATAGTGAGCTGACCACCGCTCTAAAGAAGGGTTCAGAAATAAACTAGAATATTTTCATTTTATATGATTTAGAATTTGGCCTGTACTTTCTTTGTCCTCTATGATACAGTGGATTAAGTTCTACATTTCACAGGCTGAATTTGCCTTTTGTTAACTCCAAAAGTGTTTAGAATAAGTAGTGCTAAAGCTTTGCCATTATATAGCATTTTCTTTGCCATTTCCATTTTACAGTATAAGTCAGGGGATAACTATGTAATTTTTAATAATGCAGTATAGAGTGAAATGCATTGAAAGAACTCATGCTAATTATAGACGAAAAAAATTTGTTTTGAAGTTTTGGAGGATTGCATTCCCCCCTTCATATGCCTCACAGTAGTTTAGTTCCCAGCCTACCATCACCCAAACCCACACACATATTATTTTATACTGTCGCTATTGATAAATTATATAGTATTGTACATATTGAAGTTGCCCTATATTTGGTTGCACTATCAATAGCTTGTTTTATAGACAACTACAGTAAGTAACTATTTCTGAAGATTATTTGGTTTCAATTAGGTTAGTTATTCATTTAAGTTTTTATTCTGCTTTTATAGCTGTACTTAAAGTTCAAAATATGTAATGTGATAAGTCATGTAGAAGACTCTGAGATTAGACACATTTAATGAATACAAATTCATACTGAAACCATCTTCATAATGCTTCTCAGATAAGATTATGTTAGACAAATCATTGTACTAAGGAAAACTCCTTGAAATGCTTTTTACAGAGCCACTTCTTTGGTGTGTTTGGGATCATTGTCATGCTGGAAGACCCAGCCACGTTCCATCTTCAATGCTCTAGCTGATGGAAGGAGGTTTTGGCTTAAAATCTCATGATATATGGCCCCATTCATTCTTCACTTAACACGGATCAGTCATCCAAAGCATGATGTTTCCACACCCATGCTTCACAGTAGGTATGGTGTTCTTGGGATGCAACTCAGCATTCTTCTTCCTCCAAACACGACAAGTTGAGTTTTCACCAAAAAGTTCTAATTTGGTTTAATCTGACCACATGATATTCTCCCAGTCCTCTTCTGGATCATCCATATGCTCTCTGGCAAACTTCAGATGGGCCTGGACATGTACTGGCTTAAGCAGGGGGACACGCCTGGCACTGCAGGATCTGAGTCCCTCTCGGCGTAGTGTGTTACTGATGGTAGCTTTGTTACTTTGGTCCCAGCTCTCTGCAGGTCATTCATCATGTCCCTCCGTGTAGTTCTGGGATTTTTGCTCACCGTTCTCATGATCATTTTGACCCACAGGATGAGATCTTGCGTGGGGCCCCAGATCGATGAAGTTTGAAGATTATCAATGGTCTTGTATGTCTTCCATTTTTTTTACAATTGCTCCCACAGTTGATTTATTCACACCAACCTGCTTGCCTATTGTAGATTCACTCTTCCCAGCCTGCTGCAGGTCTACAATTTTCTTCCTGGTGTCCTTCAACAGCTCTTTGGTCTTGGCCATGGTTGAGTTTGGAGTCTGACTGTTTGAGGCTGTGAACAGGTGTCTTTTATACAGATAATGAGGTCAAACAGGTGCCATTAATACAGGACTATAATGAGTGGAGAACAGAGGAGCTTCTTAAAGACGGATCTTTACTGTTAAATTCTTTAAAAATCCTACAATGTGATTTCCTGGATTTTGTTTCTCATTTTGTCTCTCATAGTTGAAGTGTACCTATGATGAAAATTACAGACCTCTCTCATTTTTCTAAGTAGGAGAACTTGCACAATCAGTGGCTGACTAAATACTTTTTTGCCCCATTGTATATACATTTAATAAAACAATACTTTTGGTACCACCTTTGGCACCTCCTGCTCTTAAAAATTTTTACTATCTTCTTCCCCGACACGAAATATCAATCATTGCAAACTTGCTCAAATTGTTGTTTATTATAGCCTTGATAAAACCCTTTTACCAGTTAGTGCAGGATACAAGTACAAGCAAAGATGCTGAATTGCCGCTCACCCCACTCAGGTCTCAGTTTTACACAGTAACCAACAATACACCAACAATGACGCCAAGTCATACATGACTACTGTAAACCACTGAACACACAGAAAACACACTCTTATGCAAAATTCGGAGCATAAATGGTACAACACAATTAAAAACACACACTGTGAGCTTTTTTCACTACATTAGTACATAAAGACATATACACATAAAACAAATGACAGATGCACAAGAACCCCAAAATAAGCAAACTATCAAGCTGCGTGCTAAACGTTGGGACAGGCGAACAAACACGCGAGCAGCTAAGCATTAACTGGTTATGTTTAGAGCTCCTTACAGTAACTGAATTCTGAATTAATGGCAGTCAAAGCACTGTGTTGTTCATGTCTGTGACTGTGTTTGTGCCGCTGATGGCATCACAAGTGCACAAGTGTAGGGTAAATGTGACTTGAACAGAACCAGTCATGTGAGACTGATCGGCCGATTACACTGAAAACCGATCGTTGCATCTCTAATCATTACAAAATGTTTTAAGTGTGATTTGCATAGTATATGTACTGTATGTAAACCAATATATGCTATACCTTTGTACCATTCCTCTCTATATGTCCACATGGTTTTTTTCAGGAGGAGCAGAATCGGGGCAAGCCCAACTGGGAGCACCTGAATGAAGACCTGCATGTGCTGATCACAGTAGAAGATGCTCAGAACCGTGCTGAGATCAAACTCAAGCGGGCCGTGGAGGAGGTTAACAAGCTACTGGTGCCTGCAGTGAGTAGCTCTCATATCACTTCCTATTAAACCTCATGCCTTTCACACACTTTTTATCCCCACTTGTCCTGGTCAGTGGGCGCAAGCAGAAGTAAATTTTGAACAGGGTATCAGTCCATCAGCAGGGACAGCAGGGGTCACTGGTGTATCTCCCCCTGTCTAGACTCACCTCCCTCACACATGGCCAGTCTTGTGTCTTTGTGATGCCTGATCCAACTGGAAGGAATTGCTTGGTCAAAAACCCAGGTCTCTGAGGTAGCAGGCTAGCAAATTCCCGCTGCATTATCTGAGTGCATTATGCCTTTTCAAATTCTTTTAAAATGTCAAACAGCATTGCTATTTTTCCACGGAAATTGCATGTACAAGTGATAGAGAACTGGGTCTCATGAGAGAAAAATAGGTCATTTTGGTTGTTAGGAGCTATGAACTTTAGACAGTACTGCTGTATTATATGAATGGTAATTGAGAACATTTTCTCATTTACATTGCTGCAAGTGAAATATTATATGGTATGATTGCACAGGAATTATTATGAATGAAGTGTTTGACATTATGTGTTTTGCAGTATATGTGCTAAGTGCACATGTTTCTTGAGTCATAATAGTTTAATTTTGTGGTATCTCCAGTCTATATCATGTAGCTTGGGTGTTTGTAAGAATCATTTTCGCAGAATGGCATCATAAATTCAAATTCAAAAGTGTTTGCTTTTTAAACTAATTATGTATAATTGCAGTGCTTGATGGTCTTGTGTACACCACACAGAGTAGGGTTTCATCCTGTAGAATTACCCTAACATACATTTGTTTTTCAATTTCTGGGTTAATGATTGTGTCAATAGGGTGTGTATTATGCTCTCCTTTAAATTGTTCTACAATGTCCCTTTTTGTTTCCTTTCACTGTCATGTCACTTGATGTGCAGTGATGGAAATTTGCCTTCATCACTCCTTAAAAAGAGGAAATGGTCCTCAACCCTACTGAGATTGTGTAAACTCATTTAGATCACTGGCATTCTTTAGACATGTCATTTAGACATTTTCAGCTGAGCTAGTAAGAACAAATGTCAAGTCAGAATGCTAGAGTGCAGTCTAGCTTACAGTGTTCTTTCAAAACAGCAAAGATAAAAATGCTATAATGTTAAAAATAGATACTAGTTTCATCTACATGTTTCATTCAATTGTTAATTCAGAATAACCAGAGTTTAATATGTAAGTATTGGACAGACGACAGAAAAGTTGAAGTAGAGTGAAATGCATATTAATGCATGACTTTCACCTCTAACACCTCCAATAATGTTTGGAGTTTATGAATGAATTTAACATTTGAGTTTGATGCGAGTTTCAGCAATGAAGTGTTTCGGGTGTGATTTTGTCCCATTCTTCCTGAAAACACGTATTAAGTTATGCAACAGTACAGAGTTGTGGTTGTCACATTTTTCGTTTCAAAAGTCTCCACACATTAGGAACTTTTGCACAAACGAAAAACCACAGACAAATGAATCGGAAGGGAAGTCCAGGCTTTACAGAGAATAAATGTGTTGGCGGAGATACAACATGACTTTGCGTCATCAAGCAACATTTGCGAGGCTTATGTCACTTCAGTGTCACACAGTTCTTGATGCAATGCCATGTGAGAGATCAGAGGCCATGGGTCTTCCATTTAGGTATGCACCCTCTTGCTCAGCATTATCATCTTTGTGGTTATAAGGAGCACAGTGCCAGCCAAATGTTGCTCAGCATTTGTTCTGCTCAGGCTGATGTCGCATGTGTGTAATAAAACCTTGTGTTTAATAAGACTTTCTGCAACATTACAACTGCTGTACTACAGCTAATGTATCTGGAAAGGTAATATATGGGTTAAGTAGGTTAACTTCCTTAATAATATAGACATTAACCTTATCAGACCAGGATGTATATGCGAATGGACATTGTCTGAATGGACATTATGTGGCGCATATCTGTAATTAGAACAGCATTCAAATGTTAAGGCCATGTCTCGTCTTTGAGGCACATTTGTGTGAGAAAAGAAAGGGCGTTTCTTTCTTTTTACAGTGGTCCCGACCACCTCGGAACCAGTCGAATTCGGTTCTCGACCCATTTTGACTAGAAAAATTGTCTTGGTTATCGTCATTTGCTCAGTACTTGCTTAAACTTGTATGAGTAGAGCCGTTTCAGCCGAAACTTTATTCACGAGTCACGATTTAGTACACAGTGATTCAGGTTGACAATAGCCCTCAGAGAAGATCTCTGCTATTTTTTGTGTGTGTGTGTGTGTTTTTATGTATTTTTATATCTACAGTACTGTATTCTTAGTGCAAATAATGGGTCCTAAAAAGGTTAGCTTATAAGAGCAAAACGAAAGGAAACTGAAAGCAATACAGGCAATGAATGCTCCAGAATACAGGCTGCAGATGCTAGTGCCCAGAGTCAATCAATAGAGTAAGTGTTACAGTTACTTTTCACTTTCAATCTATTACTCACTAAATTGCATGAGATTTTTCAACACTTTATTATAAAATCAGCTTTGTGTTAATGATTTAGATTTTAAACATTAACTTACTTATCATTTCCTATCATAGTACCCTTTCCGTATCTCCGCTATGATACAGTATAGACCGCTCTACCAAACACTCGTTAAGCTCTTCAGGTTATGATACATTTATTTTGAAGGTTTTGTCCTAACGTATCCCCTTTGTAAATCAGGGAGCACCTGTGCAATACAACTCCATTAATGCATATAATGCCTTATACAGTGTGGATATTCTGGGGTTTTGGAACGGATTAATTCAATTTTTACATTCTTGGTTATTTTCGGTTCTCGACACGCCGTCAGGAACAGATTAACGATGAGAAATGAGGTACCCTTGTATTAATTTCTCCTGTCAATTCCATCATTTCACTCTAGTGAATCTTGTGGATAGGCAGAGATGTGCAGGAACACAGTCAGCTAGATTATTTATCACTATTTTTAAGTAGTGAGTGGTAAGGATAAATACGTCTATGATGTGAGGTCAAGAACACATTGTAACGGTAGTAACTTTAAGTGTTATGTCATCAAAGATCTAAATTATATTATATGAGAAGGTCTCTAACAGTTATGCTGTCAACTATATCGATTCGTTCCTGACAGATACATTCTCTCTGTCTGACTTATGTCTACTCCCAGATTATCAGGACGCCTCTCAGACCCTACTAATTTGTTGTGGTGTTATGAGCACTCAAGTGTACTATACAGTAGGAATCATGATAATACAATTTAGTCTATATTCTAAATCAAGCCTTAGCTGATTAAAGCCTCGAAGCTGAATAAGATGGAATATATCGTGTGGTGAAATACAGGACTGTATCAAATAGAATGCACATTCATTTAGGACATGATGCATGATTGCCTCTTTAAATTAGTAACAGTGAAGGCCAAATACTAATCTGATGCATGTTTCACATATTGACTACATCTCAAAATGCATACCACATACTGAAAAGCAAGTAAGCGATAATGAATATTTAAATAACAGGAGCTCTATATGTATTATTTCCTATGGAGAAAACGACTAAATCATTTCAGCTTATTTAAAATCTCATCAGCTATTAATGGCGGGGCTTTACTTTGTTCTTATCACATGTACCACCACCTGCAAGCGTGAGTGCATGCACATTCTGCTGTCTCATTATCAACTCTTAACCACTGAATAAAACAAAACTCTTGTTTCAGATAGCAGGTAAGGGTTTAAAATACGCCAGATAACATTATACTGGGAAATTGGAAAGTAGGGTTTGAAAAAAGTAACAGCATGTGTTGATATGCGTCTGGGATGGAGGAGTTGTTGAAGGAATGAGAAAAAACAAATCGATTTCTAAAGTAGAATTTTCTAAACTGACAACTTTAATAAAAACATGAGAGGCCAAAATAATGTAGATGTATCCCTGAGTTACAGAGGTGTAACAATGTGATGATGCAAATATGTGACGATTTGCATTATGATGATAAGCATCAGGTGCATTCTATTAATTATGTAGTGCCCAGTTGTCAGACTATTCACTGCTGTGTTAACACGTCTTCTGCAGTCGTTGGTTAGAGAGTCGTGTTCTTGTATGTCCAATGCATTTGTCACATACTAGATTTTGTATGCATAGCATAAGTTTAGTAATTTAATTGTCCACAGGACTAAAGTAATGTGTTGCTTATTTAAACGTCCAACCATTTTTCAAACATCTTAACATTTTTTCTTTATGTTTTGAGAACTGTATAATGGAAATATCAAGTTGTGAACCCAGTAATGTACATACAGTGGGGCAAAAAAGTATTTAGTCAGCCACTGATTGTGCAAGTTCTCCTGCTTAGAAAGATGAGAGAGGTCTGTAATTTTCATCATAGGTACACTTCAACTATGAGAGACAAAATGAGGGAAAAAATCCAGGAAATCACATTGTAGGATTTTTAAAGAATTTAATTGTAAATCATGGTGGAAAATAAGTATTTGGTCAATAACAAAAGTTCAACTCAATACTTTGTAATAGAACCTTTTGTTGGCAATGACAGAGGTCAAACGTTTCCTGTAAGTCTTCGCCAGGTCTGCACACACTGTAGCTGGTATTTTGGCCCATTCCTTCATGCAGATCTCCTCTTGAGCAGTGATGTTTTGGGGCTGTCACTGGACAACACGGACTTTCAACTCCTTCCACAAATTTTCTATGGGGTTTAGGTCTGGAGACTGGCTAGGCCACTCCAGGACCTTGGAATGCTTTTTACGGAGCCACTCCTTTGTTGCCTGAGCGGTGTGTTTGGGATCATTGTCATGCTGAAAAACCCAGCCACGTTCATCTCACGATACAAGGCCCTGCTCATTCTTCCCTTAACACGGATCAGTCGTCCTGTCCCCTTTGCAGAAAAGCAGCCCCAAAGCAAGATGTTTCCACCTCTATGCTTCACAGTAGCTATGGTGTTCTTGTGATGCTCTTTGGTCTTGACCATGACTGACTTTGGAGTCTGGCAGTTTGAGGCTGTGGACAGATGTCTTTTATACAGATAATGAGGTCAAACAGGTGCCATTAATACAGGTAACGAGTGGAGGACAGAAGAGCTTCTTAAAGAAGAAGTTGCAGGTCTGTGAGAGCGAGAAATCTTGCTTGTTTGTGGGTGACCAAATACTTATTTTCCACCATGATCTCTTATAGTTGAAGTGTACTTATGATGAAAACTACAGACCTCTCTCATCTTTCTAAGTAGGAGAACTTGCACAATCTGACTAAATGCTTTTTTGCCCCACTGTATCTAGGAGCAAAACTTTGTTCTATTGGTTCACAACCCCTTTAGTTGTTCTTTAGTTGCGCAGAGAATATACTTTCTCACAAATGGTGGTTTATATTTCACTTTGTAATTCATATTTTTAGCTGTATTAATGATAAAGCTGCTTTCATGGGACATCATGAGATCGAAACTTGTCAAGGGCAAACATCCAAAATATAATTTCAGTATAATTTTACAACCCTTATTGTACATGTTGTCATTTATTTACAAGTATTCTTTTACCTGGAATATATACACACTGTTTGATTTTTCATGTACTCTATATTTATGATTTTAGTAAATCAGAGGCAATGTGTATTTTATCCCTATGCAGTAATTCAGTTCTAAAACAATCAGAAACATTGAAGATGCAGATTTCCAGAGATCTGCCAAGGTACCATCTTGGTAACTATTTTTGCTTCAATTCCTGCAGTAATTTACAGTACAGCATCTGATATAGAAAAAAGTACTGATGTCAGGTATTAATGTCATGGTAACTGCTTGTTTTTTAGACTGAAAGCTGACTTTGTCAGTGGAGTATTAGTAAAGTTCTAGAGTTGCAGCATTGCACTACACCTGGCCATTATCATTAACTCTGACCTCAGATCCAGCAACACTGCTCATTACCCACCCACGGGCCTTCATGCTTGCCAGCTCTGCTTTTTTGCTCCCACATCCCAAGGTAAAAGCCATAAACACTTCTCTTTTGACTTCTAGAGGCTGCAGACAAAGAGATAAAGGGGTTGTCTCTCCATTTTTGCTAAGATAAGAAACACTAGTTTTCTGCTTCAGCTCATCAAGAGTGCTGCATTCCCCACTGAAATTTGCATACAGATTGGAAGCATCCCATGACTTTGGGACTGCCAGCAAGCTCCCAGGCGGGCAAATAGGCTAGACCACTGTCGACAGGAGCTTGTGGGAAATGTGCTACCATTAATGGCACACCTTAACAGGGTTCCTGTTGTGCCAGGACTTGCATGCAGACTCATATAAAAACATCTATTTGTTGTACCACTAATTTTGCTGAACATAAGACAAATATATGCTGTACCTGCCCACAACACTAGATGGTTACATCATCCTACCCAACCTTTATCATCATTATCACCATAATCATTATTTGTGTAATCAGAATTTGTTTTTTTGGGCAGTCAGCTGTCAGCAGGGGCAAGGTGACCAGCGGGTTGCTAGTAACAGTCTAAAGCAATTATCATCAGTTCCTTTGTGACATAAAAAGGCCTATCTGCAGACAATCAGAGGTGATTTTGCTGACAGCACCATAGGGTTGTGCTAAAACAATTGATACAACAGTATCGCAATATTTATTTTTGCAATATACTACATCAATTTTCAAAAAAATACTTAAATGGGGTGTAAACTACTGTCTGTGCTCCTGTAGACGTCGCAGTAGAGTGTTTTTACTCAATTTTTCCGCTGAATTATCAGTGTGATATGATGTATTAAGACAACTCAGATTGTACACCATAACTTGTATTTCAGCTGTTTTTTCTATTTTCAGTGATCTATGTGGAATATTGCAGTATATTGAAATATGCGTCATGTCACAATGTATTGTGATATAATGGTATCGTGACCCATGTATTGTGATGTGTATCGTATCTTGAAGTCCTTTCCAGTAACCACCCCTACAGCACCAACAGTTCATGCAAGTACACTTACTGCATGTGGCACCAGTCAGTGATGTTCAGTTGATAGCACACTAAGAACCACAAACTTGAATTTGGTATAAAGGTATGCACAGTTTAACAATCATCCAGTCAACATCTGATCACTTTAACAGCCGAGGTCTTAACAATTATAATACATTTTAATAGGAAACCAAAATGTGTCTTTTAACTCCGGATGATGCGGTTGTAAACAGCCAAACAGTGCTGCAGATCTCTAAGCAGAGGCGGAAGAGCAGGAGGTCCATCATGTGTGTGTGCAAGTAAATACCAGCCACGTGCTCGTTGGTAACCTATAATTATATAAACTGGTTCACATTTACTCATTGAGTCTTTTTCATCTGTCTGATCTTCCGTGTTGTTAGTAATGCCGGCTCTCAATGCATTGTTTGCCTTGTCATACAAAGGTATCAGGTCCATTATACCATCGTCACCTTAAGTGTTACGGATTTCCTGTACACAGGGTTCTAGAAGTACGTTTCTGTATTTTCTATAATTTTTGCAAATTTCTATAAATTACAAAAAGGTTTAGCATGTGTAAAACACTTTGTGTCATTTGCACGCAGTTTTCTTGGTATGGTAATGGTTTTCTTCTATGGTAATGCCTGTTAAATTTTTGATCAACAACCTGTTTCACAGAACGCATGTGGTTCTCAAACGGCACATACCTGTACTAATGTATTGTTACTCAGTGATTAGATGACTTTCTTCATTTTCTGGATCTTTTAAATATCTACAAACTGAAATTCCTTTAATACAGGGACACTCCCTCTTTGACCCATTTTTTCTGATGTGTCATTTTAACCAGATCAGAGTATGCCTCCAAATTCTGTGACTTCATTTAATTGACTATGGCACAAAATGACACCAACATCCCTGGAGAGTTAAAAAAGATTAACACTTTGTTAAGCTTATAAACCGGTAGCCTATTTCATAATCTGTTGGAGTGCTCACTGCTGTCTTCAGGGCATTAGTCGAAGTCAGACGCTAAAGGGTCTATCCTTAATTAAAGTTCTACCCATCAGCCTTCATGCTGTGGCTTCCAACCACAGTCAAAGCAGATAGAAATGGTTTTAATTGTTGTAACTAGAGATAAAGTGGAATTTCAAATGAAGGGCATGTGTATACACACGAGCTACACATTCTTATTAAGTTATTTGGGCAGCCTTGCTTTTGGAGAGCTATGGAACCTGGGAAATGAGTGAGAGCCTCAGGAGCCTTTTTTCTGTATCTTCCATCAGGGCTAAGCCCAGTTAACAAAGTCAGTGCTTAACAATTTTGCGCAAGTGTCTGTAGCCTCAAGGGAAGACGTTGCTCTGTGTTCACAATGTGGACATTGCATCAGTCTTAGGCCTGATTCCAGTATAATACTGGCTCACAGACTTTTACCCCACACTCTTACATCCACAGTTTTTGTGGTTCTCTATGCTTATACTCCTTTACTGCAGGATGTTTAACTGAAGCTACTTGTGTTTTACCTGGGAATTTAATGGTAATTTATTAGAAAATGGCTAATTGTGAACACAAAAATTGATGCAGCAGTTAACCAGAACCTGGTACAATTCTCGAGTGAACAAAAGCAGATGCAGTAGATGGAGGGTACCTTATGAGACGGTGAATTTAGTAAAGCACCAACTGGGAGAAAAACTTAATTAACTAAAGATGAATATTGCTATTGGCCATTTGTTCTCAGCAGCAACGTTATTAAGCGAAATGAACACTACATGATCTTCAGTATTCTTCGATCTTCGATTACATACTTAAAGATAAGTTGTCACAGCCTTAGCAAGAAACAAATTTAGATATGACATATTTCTGCAACATGTAATTAATTCACAAATCCATTAAGACATTCTGGATTGGTGACTGTACAAAGTGAACGTCAAGTACTAAAATGGTGATGAATGTATTACATTGTACCTGGTAAACGTCAGCATGAAACATTATACAGTGGTACCTCGGACCTCATTTTTGATGCATTTTGACTGGAAAAATTTATCTTGGTTCTCATCGTTTGCTAAGGCACTTGCTTAAACCTGTATGAGTCAAGCCGCACGACTCATTTCAGGCGAAACTCGATTCACGATTCATGTACACAGTGATTCAGGTTCACAGTAGTCCACGCTCAGTGAAGATCTCCGCTCTGTTTATTTTTACATCTACAGTACTGTAATTTTACAGCAAATAAGTCTAGGTCCTAAAAAGGTTTGTTTATAAGAGCCAACCGAAAGGAAACCAGGAGCGGAATACTCCAGAACACAGGCTGCAGTTGTCTTAGCAGCCCTGAGTTCACAAGTTTCAATCCATTACCCACTAAATTACATGATATTTTTCAACACTTTATCATAAAATAAACTTTCTGTTAATGATTTTGGCCAACTGTAGGCTAATGTAAGTGTTTTAAACATTAACTTGCTTATCACTTTTTATATGATACAGCATAGACCGCTCTGCCAAACACTCGTTAAATTCCTCAGTTCATGATATACTTAACTTATGATGGATTAGTAGGAACATATCCCCATCATACGATAGGGATACAATACAACACCATGAATGCATATAATGCCTTATACAGTGTGGATTGTCTGGATTTTCCTTATGGGAAAAATTTGCTGAGTACTTGTCTTTTTTGGTTCTCGACAAGCATTCTGGAATGAATTAATGATGAGAACGAAGGTACCACTGTATATGATTTCATGACACATCAGTGCATTTGGATCTGGTGAGAGGTTCTGGTGCGAGAAGGCTGTGCTGCAGATCATGTCATGAGAATCCTGTTGCTAAAATGCTCACACCACACGGTCTGTCATGAAAATCAGGCTTACTATTGCATAATGTTCACTATGCATTGAATCAGTGGTTTTCCAACTTTTCTGCAGTGCCCCCTTTTGTAGATAGATTACTTCCAAACTCTACTGGAATATATTTTACACATTGTAATTCATACAAACCTGCAACTTCTTATTGAACAAAACAACTTGGTGACAAATCACTTTACAGTGGAATTATTGCAGGTGACATAGTGTCTTACATTTTTCTGTCTGAGTGTTTTCTGGATCAAACATGCCTCATTCATTTGCCTTTCTGTACCCAACCCAGCCTTTGGGAAACACTGTATTAAATGAATGCCACAGCCCTTTAGCACAGTCATTTATGAGCCAACAACCACTCTCTCAAAGATGTGACATGAGCAGAGGGAACATGCTGGTGATAAACTAAATAATCTGAATTGTTACATTTCATGTGATTCGTGTCTGTAATGGATATGTCATGCCAGATGTGAAAGTGTGCTTCCTGGTAATAATGTTTGAAAGCTGCAAGTTTAGATCACTCAAAGTTGGGCTTATAATCTGATTTTCAAATGTCATTTTCTTTTGTCTCTCAGCTTTGTTTCACTGGTTCAGGTCATGGCTAAGTGTGAGTCTCCCAGAGCTCCTTCTGCTCAGTGAACATGTGTAACTGTATGTATGGGTAGTGAACTCTAGATTTAGCTCAGAGATTCCTATCAAGCATGCTCTCACAAGTGTAAGAATGAAGAGACAAGCGCTCACATCTCTATGACAGAGCCTGAGTTGATTTAAGAGCATAAGGATCCCTGTGGGTGACTGGAGCCACCATTGCTGTTTGTGAGGATGTGTATGTGTGTTTATGAGTGCAGCTGAATGGAGAAATAAAGGGCCCAGTGGTTTGTGGGAGTTCCCATCTGTTATGTGCTCAGCACAATAGGCTCCCTCTTGCATGACATGTTTTTGTGCCGCTTGCTGCTTCTCTGAGTGCTCAGCCCAGCTGCCCAGGCAGGGAGCCTCTCATTCAACATGGCGCCTGTGTGGAGCCTCTCTCTCTGTTTCATGGTATGCACATCTTCACCAATAGTTTAGTACACTTTTTTGTTTATACTTTTGCTCTGCGAAGATTGCATAACTATTTCAAAGTCCACATACAAGTTGAGGTCTTTGTGTCCACGTTAGATGTGTGAACAGTGGGCACTTCTTCTCTGTGGTCACATGATTGAGTAGTCATCCATGGCTTTGAGGATGGGGAAGCATCAAAGGGGCCTTTGTTTACAAGTGCAGTGTGGAAATCCTGAGCCAAGCTTTCAGCTCCTACAGGGCATGATAATGCTCCCAGTGGGGCTTGCTCTTTCTCACTCTCTTCCTCGCTCCTGTTTTCTCTCTGCACCCTCTTTCTGTTTGGCACCAACTTTCTTACTACTTAGCTTTTTTTCTGGTAATGCAAACAGTTTTCTTTTTGGCTGGTGTGTCTCATAATGTATTAAGTAATGTCATTTTTTGTAGCCTGTAGGAGTTTATTGGGAAATGAAAGCATTCTTTAATGTGACCTTAGAGAGCTCATTGACTTGGAGGCCCATTAAGAGTCTCAGACCCCATCTTTCATGTATAAGGTCATATGACCATTGGACAGAATGGCATTAATCCCCCAGCCAAGGTCCCTGCTTTTCCATACTCACTTTACTTTTTGGTAACAGGGACCTTGTAATGCTCACTCATTCAGTTGTGCTCGTACCCCCTCATACTTTCTCAGCCTTGCAATCATGTCATTAATCCTATTAAAAGTGGAGGCACAGTATGTGTATATAGACACCAAAATGGATGTTGCTCCATGTTTGTATGGTGGTACTCTAAAACAATAGACTTCCAAAGGCTCCAGACATACGAAATGTGTCTAGCTGAAACAGAAGCACCTGTTCTAGGCATGCTGTCAGCACCCATTACATTGTGAAACATCCGTTCTGAGACTCGAATACACTGCATAACTCTGCCAAATGCTGAGCGGCTTCTTTCCCCAAGCACTAAACTGTGTGGTACCATTTTTTCAGGTCTTGTTGAATTTACTGTTATTGGTAGGGATGCACCGATACCACTTTTTTCCTTCCAATACCGATACCTGAAATTCAAGTATTGGCCGATACCGAGTACCGATACCAACTCAATCTAACTTATCTACTCAATAGGTGCCTATAAATCCTTATATTTATTGCATTCCATTTTTTATAGACTGCCTTTATTTTAGGTAAAGCCAGTATTCTGTATCCCCAATAAGATATAATAAGTTTGAAATAATAGTATTTACTGTTTGAGTTTGAACAGTTTTAGAGCTATGAAAAATTTAATTTGTCATAATGCAGTAACAAGCACAAACAGGGAAGCATAATCTTACAAAGGTTTTTAATTGTTGGTTATATTTTACATTTCAGCCAAACCTCAAAATACTGGTGAGATAATCTCAACGAGAAATCAAACACAACAGACAGAGTTAAGCTTCATCTACTGGGGCTCATGTCGTCCCCTTGGAATTATAAGGTTCTATCTGCGTTCTGAGTAGTTTTGAGATATTTAACTGCAAAGATTTTGCATTCTAAATAGCTAATCTGATATGTGGAACAAGTCTCTTTCATACAAAAAAAATCACAGACATCCTAAATGTATTCTAAATATGCAATATCAAAATCCTACCACATTTGTAATTTTTTTTTCTAACAGGTCAAATGTAGGACCTTCTATTCCTCAGAACTCACTTTCTCCTTGGAATTTTAAGGTTCTATCTGGCAAAACATACAAAGAAGCAAGACAGTTAACTCATTTCTAATTAAAACATAAATTAGTGTCGTAACAGATGGTCTACATGTAACAGAAAATGAAACATCATGCTTTTTATGACATTTTTATTATTTTGTTTTTATGTCATTTCTTGTTTTAGGACAAATCATTTTCTTATTTAAAAAAACATTGCAAGTTAGGTGTAAAAGGCCATTGCTAAATATTTTGTCCAGTGCAAAGTTTTAGGTGGGAGAACTTTCCTTAGGTCGGACAGCACTCAGGTCCTGTAATAAGCTGCTCCAGCAAATAAGTGTAGCAGGTCAGTATAAAAGCAGTGCTGTGTTAGGTTTGATTTTATATCAGAAATGTTGACTCTGATCCACCAAAATGTCTTATTTTGGAAGAAAAATAAAAAAAAGATGATTGAAGTAAGGAAATCAATAATTGTTGTAATTAAGACATCAATTCAAATGTATACTATTTATTTATCTATCAGGCTCAGTATTACATAACGTAAGAAATAAGACTTTTTAAAGAACCGTAAGATGACAGGCAATGTTTCAGAAATATTTCATGTTTCAAAAATGTTTAAAAACTTAGGCATACAAATCATACAAACATTCCAATGTACTCAAGTAATTATTAATTATTAATTATTATTTATTGTTAATTATTATTTTAAACAATAAAATACACATTTTCTACTACCTATATTTTTTATTTACATTATCTATTCATCTAAAAACAATGGACTTCACCCAGCTTTTTTTCTCCCCTCTATTATCCCGACTCATTGAGCATTGAGTGACTTGGCAAAGAAGAAGGAATCTGATTGGTCCGCTTGTGTATTCAAAGCACCGATTGGCTGTCACAGATGAGCGACTCCACAGGTCGAATCGCACATAAAGTGTCCAAAATGCATAAAACTTAAAACACCTCACATAATGTTAAAGATTGGTCACAGAATAAGTATAAATGAATAACTAAATTTTGAAAAAATGTCAGATAGAAAGGAAGGTGCTCTTTTTTATTAATAGTGATACTGTGTGTAAGCGTTAGTATTGGCGCCGATACAGTATCGGTGCAACACTAGTTATTGTTATTGAATTATGATTCCACATATTCATAATCTATTGTACAGTGGGGCAAAAAAGTATTTAGTCAGCCACTGATTGAGCAAGTTCTTCTACTTAGAAAGATGAGAGAGGTCTGTAATTTTCATCATAGGTACACTTCAACTATGAGAGACAAAATGAGAAAAAAAAAATCACATTGTAGGATTTTTAAAGAATTGAATTATAAATTATGGTGGAAAATAAGTATTTGGTCACTCACAAACAAGCAAGATTTCTGACTCTCATAGACCTGTAACTTCTTCTTTAATAAGCTCTTCTGTCCTCCACTCGTTACCTGTATTAATGGCACCTGTTTGACCTCGTTATCTGTATAAAAGACACCTCTCTCAGACAGTCAGACTCCAAACTCAACCATGGGCAAGACCAAAGAGCTGTCGAAGGACACTAGGAAGAAAATTGGAGACCTGCACCAGGCTGGGAAGAGTGAATCTATTATAGGCAAGCAGGTAGGTGTGAATAAATTAACTGTGGGAGCAATTGTAAGAAAATGGAAGACATACAATTGACAGACCATTGATAATCTCCCTCGATCTGGGGCCCCACAAGATCTCATCCCGTGGGGTCAAAATTATCATGAGAACGGTGAGTAAAAATCCCAGAACTACACGGAGGGACCTGATGAATGACCTGCAGAGAGCTGGGACCAAAGTAGGGACTCAGATCCTGCAGTGCTAGGCGTGTCCCCCTGCTTAAGCCAGTACATGTCCAGACCAGTCTGAAGTTTGCCAGAGAGCATATGGATGATCCAGAAAAGGAATGGGAGAATATTGTGTGGTCAGATGAAACCAAAATAGAACTTGTTGGTAAAAACTCAACTGGAGGAAGAGGAATGCTGAGTTGCTTCCCAAGAACACCATACCTACTGTGAAGCACCGGGGGGTGGGAAACATCATGCTTTGGGCTGTTTTTTCTGCAAAGGGGGACAGGACGACTGATCCGTGTTAAGGGAAGAATGAACGGGGCCATGTAATCATGAGATTTAAAGCCAAAACCTCCTTCCATCAGTTAAAGGAGCATTGAAGATGGAATGTGGCTGGGTCCCTCCAGGCTGACACATGATCCCCAAACACACCGCTTCCGGGCACGAAGGTCTCCAGACCTCAACCCCATAGAAAATTTGTGGAGGGAGTTGAAACCCGTGTAGCGACAACCCCAAAACATCACTGCTCTAAGAGGAGATCTGCAATGGAGGAATTGGGCAGAATACCAGCTACAGTGTGGGTGCAAACCTGCCTGAAGACTTACAGGAACCGTTTGACCTCTGTCATTTGCCAATAAAGGTTTATGTTAACAAGTATTGAGTTGAACTTTTGTATTGACCAAATACTTATTTTTCCACCATAATTTACAATTAAATTCTTTAAGAATCCTACGTGTGTGACTTCCCCTGGATTTTTTATCTCATTTTGTCTCTCATAGTTGAACGAAGTGTACCTATGATGAAAATTACAGACCTCTCTCATCTTTCTAAGCAGGAGAACTTGCACAATCAGTGGCTGACTAAATACTTTTTTGCCCCACTGTATGTACATTACTGGGTTCACAACTTGATATTTCCATGATACAGTTCTCAAAACATAAAGAAAAAATGTTAAGATGATTGAAAAATCGTTGGATTTTTTATTAAATAAGCATAAACATGTACAACAGGTAACACATTACTTTAGTCCTGTGCACAATTAAATTACTAAACTTATGCTACGCATACAAAGTAGAAGAACTTGCACAATCAGTGGCTGACTAAATACTTTTTTGCCCCACTGTAGATAATATAGTTACTATGAAACTATGTCATTGTCTGAAACAGCTATAATTAGCATTGCAGTCTGAGCGTCTATCCACTTTTTCTGGTGAGGGTCACGGAATATATTATTGTTATATTATTTTAAAACAATAAGCCACAAGAGAGGTGGAATAGTGGCACAGTGGTTAGCGGTGTTGCCCCACAACTCCAAAGATCCCTGGTGTAATTCCTGGCCCAGACTCCATCTGTGTGTGTGTATGTGGTGTGTTTTTGCTTGCTCTCGCCATGTCTGCGAGGGTTTTGTCTGTGTACTCCTTTCCTCCCCACATTTCAAAGACATACAGTAAACATCATGAAAGCATGAATCCATACTGTCTTGTATGAACAGTTCAGGATGGTGGTGGTGTAATGGTATGGGGCATGCTTTCTTGGCACACTTTAGGCAAGAAAACATTCCCCACACCATTACACTTCTCATATACATGCTTGTCGATGTAAAATTGTTGAGGGTTTTTCTTTTCACATCGGTCTAGTCTACAGTATGTGCTGTTCTGTCCTTTGTCCTCCAGCCCTTACCTTGAACAGTAACTTTATCTTCCATTTGTAATGAAAGTTCATTACTTCGTTCATTCATTCATTTTCATACCCGCTTAATTCAAATCAGTGTCTCTGGGAGCTGGGGCACAGGAACCAACCCTGGACAAGGCACCCACACACACACACACACACACACACACACACACACACACACACACACACACACAAAAACAACAGTCAGTCACATTAAGACCCTTTTAGAAAGGTCAAGTGACCTAAAAAGTGAAAAGTGAGAGAACATGCAAATTCAACACAGGTGGAGCCAGGATCGAACTAGGAATCTACAGAAAGTGAAAATTGTTGACACTAAGTGTTTAGATGTCTTTTTATACTTTTGTCTTCTCCTGCTTTGAGAGAGTCATGTATTTTCAATAGTTTCAGATCATCAGTCAGTTGCTTAGAATAGCATGTGGTAGTTGATTGTAAGCACAAAGGCTTGAGAGGCTTGAAGGTTTGCAGAATTTACGTAACTATGGAATTGTCTACACTGGCTTGGTTATGGCTTAAACACTGAGACCTTGCTAAACATTAGTGGATCACACTGAAAAGTGATATTTTGCACATACCAAAAGGTATGATTAATTATGTAGTTGCGGAGTATGGTAAAATCACCAATGGTGTGATAAATGTGCTAAGATATGTCATATTTAAATTTGTTCCCATCACAGGTAACATTTTTTCATTTAGAAACGTATCATTTTTGTTGTTTTGCCATTTTGTGCCCACACTTTTGTGGCAGACTGTAAGTTTTTTGCTTCTTCAAAATCTGAAATGAAAACAAATATAACTCCTTCATTTGAAGGAGAATTGTCTGTCTCAAAACAGAAACCAATTTCTGAGCACTTTCACATCTATCTCTCAGATCATTGTCCATAATGTTATGGCTGCTTAACAGTGCTTTTCATTCAAATCATTCATTCAGCCTTGCTCAGACATTTAGAATTTATGTGCAGTCAGAATATTATGCATGCATTATTGCAGGCCAAATGTACTCTGCTCTGTTTTCGAGTGTCTGTGATGGCAGTTTCTGGCTTCTGGTCTTGCTGGAAAGAATAGAGAATTCCATCTGTGTGATGTCAAGGAGTTAGTCCTCCCTCTGCTTGTCTCTTTTTCCTTTTTTTTTCTCTGTAATGTTTTTGACTTTGTGACCAGCAGTCTTGACACAGCACATATATTTCTGTGGCTGAGGCTGATTTTTTGTAAGAGGAATGACAGAGTGATGGCAGGTTATTATATGCAGAAATGACAGGGTTATATGGATCATTTCAAAGCTGGTGAGTTATAAGAGGGAGAAAAAGTGTTTTTACACTTTTAGTTAAATGTTTGTGCATGCGTGTATGGGCCATATGTCTCCGCAAGGACAGACAGAGCTAATGTTTTTGCATTTTTATTTGCTGGTCCCCACAAGTAAAACCTTTCTTTTTTTAAACTAAATCTGGAACTTTATTTGAAAAACCAAAAGAGCCCAAAGTTTTACTTTTGTCCCTTTGGTTGCTGAAGTTAAGGTTAGAGTTGGGTGTAGGTGTAGAATTAATAAGCTACTGTACAGTAATCATTATGTCAAAGGAAAGTTCGCAAACCATATGTTTTCCAAGTGGTGTGTGTAACAGAGAGAGAGAGAGAGAGAGAGAGAGAGAGAGAGAGAGAGAGAGAGAGAGAGAGAGAGAGAGAGGGAATTTACTAAGTAATAAAGTGTTTCTCTTTGATTGTCACTCAGCCTGGTGAGCAGTTAGTGGGTATAAATTGACTTTCTCTCTATATATCTCCTGCACTCTCTCTCTTTTTCATTAGCCTCCACAGTTCAAAGCCAGTTTGATGTATGAGACTGCTTATAATTATGCTTCTTTACTAACAATCATGACTGCCTACGCTTCGAGAGCTAGTCACTGCTCTAGCCTACTTTGACATTACAGTTCTATGTATATTTCTACTAATTTTGCATGTGTATTTGACTCTGTCTGTCTGATTGTGTGAATGGTCTAAAAAACCTTGTGCTAGTTTGTCCAAACTAGCACTGCATCTTGCTGTGCAGATTTTGGCTGTCACAACAATTTGGAAGAGTATATAAAAGACTCATTTAAACGGCTTCCATCAAAATGTGAATTTGATTTCCTATCAAATGTTTTCTTTAGCTAATTTTTTTGTATAGCCACATGAATTGAATTCAATAACTTTGTTTTCTTGTCCTGTGGAGGTGACCTAAATCAGGATCTATGCATGTTGGGCTTCAGCATAGCAATTTACTAAAGTGATAGATAAGCAAATAAGTGAGCTGTTACAATAAGAGTTCAGTAGGCATTTCTCGTATAAGCATCTGAGTATCAGTTCATGTATGCTGACATTTGTCACAGATTAAATTAATATGTTAATGTGTTCATATACAGTATAATATACAGTGTGTGTATATATATATATATATATATATATATATATATATATATATATGCAGTATATACATAACTATTTGCTAATTTGGATTCACTTGCATTAATTTACATATTATTTAGCTTGTGATCGAAGTGAAAAGTATTTTTTAAGCACAGACTTTAGAAAATCTCAAGATATGTTAACTCATTATAGGTCTGACAATATGTCATGTTTCTGCTGTTTGGATTGTTAAGGGTTTTGCCTTAGGGTTTTCAAAATCCATCACATAAATATGGAAATGGTGAGAAAACACAGATCATCTGTATATTACAAAACTGTGTCGCAAATGTCTGCTAGTTGTGTTCGTTGGAAAAATAAAACACCAAAGCTTTGATGACAGTCTCAAGAAGTAGAGGTGGTCCACCTGTAAAGTACTTAGAAGAAATATTATTTGTATTCTGACTCAAATGGGGCTTTATGTTGCTGCTTGTCCCAGGCTGTAAAACCACTTCAGAAGCTAATCTTTTTTTAGGATATAAAACAGTTGTTCCACCTGATTGGAATCAAAGTAGAGCAAATTAGATTTCTGGCCCTGGGATATGTGAGTACTTCATTTATTTTTTTTATTTTCTTTAAGAATTAAAGTAAATGAATGGGGGTTTTTTTGCGTAGAGTTTGATTTGGAAATATCTGAGAGAGCACTGTCCTTAAACGTAGGATTAGACAAAATAGTTACACCTATGGACCATATGGAAATTATTTTATCCTTTAACAGAGACTGACCAGTATGAAGTGCAATAATTGAAGCTTCGCGCAATGTTTTAGGATGATTCCCTTGACTGGGAATTTATCCTGTCAAGGGCTTACTGACTTTACTTAGTCAAAATGCAATGGCATGAGGTATTTACCGGTAACTACTAATGGTGGCTTAACATGGAACAACACTAGGTCAAGACTGAAATGTAATGTAGTTTTAGTCATAATTTAGTCTTCTGAATTGTTTTTAGTTTTAGTCTAGTTTTCATCAACTAATTATAAGATTATAGTCAACTAAATCTACAGTAGCTTTAGATGACTAAAATATGAAATGTAAGCATTGCAATACATTAAGATGAAACATCTACATAAATGCATTGATAATAAAAGTATACATTAATGTGGTTATTACTAAAATTTCCACCATAGATCTGCTTCACACTCGGTGTGGACATTCAGCAAATATTCTAGAATAGAATCAAGTTGTAATGAATGATGTATTATAAGATCTAATTAAGATACACACGTGGACAAAATTGTTGGTACCCTTCAGTTAATGAAAGAAAAACTCACAATGGTAACAGAAATAACTTTAATCTGTAAATAGTAATAGTAAATACAAAGTCTATGAAAATGAACAAATGAAAGTCAGACATTGCTTTTCAACCATGCTTCAACAGAATTATTTTAAAAAATAAACTCATGAAACAGGCCTGGACAGAAATGAATGGTACCGCCCTGAAAAATGTGAAGAAAAGGACAGGTTAACTCAAGGTGTGGGTTACTAATTAGCATCACAGGTGTCTTACAATCTTGGTAAATCAGTCCCTGGGGCCGATAATAGGGCTTCAAGGTTATTCACTTGCTGTTTGGTGATAAGGTGGGTACCACACTCAACTGTCGCGAGGAAGCAAAGGAAAGAATTGTCTCAGGACAATAGAAAGAAAATAATAGACAAAGCATGTTAAAGGTAAAGGTTATAAGACCATCCCAGCGCTTATTTTCCTGGTGCTCACGTTGCATACATTTATTCAGAACTTTAAGACCCATGGGACCTGTATTCGACCTCCCTGTACGTGGACGCAATGAAATGAACAAATCAAAGAGAACAGATAATACGAATGGTACAAAGAGCCAGAAAAAAACATCTAAGAGATCAAGGTGACTTCAAGCTAAGGAACATCAGTGTCATATCGCACATCTGTTCGATGTTTGAGTCCAAAGTGGACTTAATGGGAGACGACCAAGGAGGACACCATTGTTGAGACAAAACTAAAAAAGCCAGACTGGAATTTGGCCCCCCCCAAAACTACATGTTGACAAGCCACAAAAGTTTCTGGAGAATGTCCTTATGGAATATGAAGACAAAATGGAACTTTGTGGCAAGGCACATAAGCTCTATGTCACATACGGAAAAATGAGCTAATATCAAGAAAGAACACTGGGTCCCCCTACTGTGAAACATGGAGGAGGCTGTTGGTTATTTCTGTGGCTGTTTTTTGCCATCTGGCACGGGTGTCTGATCTCTTGGCAGGGTACAATGAAGTCTCAAGACAATCAAAGGAATTCTAGAGAGAATGTGCCTGCCCAGTGTTCAGAAAGCTTGGTCTCATTCGCAGGTCATGGTCTTGCAACAGGATGATGATCCAAAACACACACATCTAAAAACACCCAAGAATGCTACGAGGAAAACATCTGGACTATTCTGAAGTGGCCTTCTATGAGCCTGACCAAATCCTATTGAGCACTTGTGGAAGAGCTGAAACATGCCGTCTGTAATAGGCAAACCCTTCAAACCTGAACATCTGGAGCATTTGCTCCTGAGTAGTGGCCCAAGATACTGCTGAGAGGTGCAGACTTCTCACTGCAGTACAATTTTGATTGCAGTGATTGCCTCAAATGTTTTGCACAACATATTAGTTAAGGTACCATCATAGTTCCCCATGCCTGTTTTCATGGAGTTTTATTTTGTTTTAATAATTCTGTTGAAGCATGGGTTTGAAAAGCAATGTCTGAACCTTTCCATTTGTTTCATTTTCCCCCCCCCATATACTTTGTATTTATTATTACTTTTGTCAGTTAAAGTTTTTCTGTTCCATTGTGGGTTTTCTTTCATTAACTGAGGGGTACCAACAATTTTGTTCCACACGTGTATAGCTCAGATTCATTATCATCCATTTAATAACAGTAGCAGTAAAGTGGCCACCAAACTCAATTTCTATGTGCTATAATGGATATCTGCTTCAAAAACTCGACATGGCCACTCATTAGATATTGTAACAATAGAATGAAGTTAGAATAATGATATTTTCATGAGCTTTTATTAACATGAAGATCAAAATCTGATCTATGTGGCATGCTCTATGTGCATTTAATCATAAGTACAGGTGTTATGCTCCCAAATACTCCTTCAATATAATATAAACACTTTTTAGACAAAGTTTAAAATCGAATCCCGTCACGAACGAAAACATATTTAATCCCTACTTTAATTTCCATTTAGGTGCTGGTAGATTGACCTCAGTTTCAGGATGACATGCCTACAGATGTCGTTTTAAAAAACTTTGTTTGTATTTTTTACCCGGAGATAGTCCCCCCAGGGTTTTACAACCAGTCTTGTTTTCCTGATATCAAATGCCAATGTGCCCATATATCGACCTCTCCTCTTTCTCTCAGGTGTTGACATTGTCGAGGCTGTAACGATCTCTTCCCGGGTCAGATCAAACTCTGCGTCTTACTTATTGGATCGCTAGCCACATCATCCTCAGCCTTTCCACATATACTAAATTTTGATTGGATCTTTTCCTAACTTGTCATATCTTCTGATTTGGATGTCATCTCAGCAAACAATTTTCGTCTCGTTTTTATTCGTTGACAAAAGTGCCGATTCTTTTGACCTATTGTTTGTCCGTTTTTTCATTCATTTTAAAGTTTAGTCCATTGTCTTGTTTTTTGGTTACAAAAAAGGGTCACTGACGAAAACTATGGATTACGAATTGATTAACGAGATCTAATTTTCAAAATAATATGAGATGAACAAACATTCCCTAATCTGATCCCAGAGCCCTTGGCTTAAAAAAAAAACCTTTTCATCACACTGATGTTTCTTATTTTAAAAGCAGCATTGTCATATTTTGCATATGAATTGTGAATATAAACTAATTGGATAGAATGCTTTGTCCTTTCTTTTTATGTGTAGAATATGGCCATAATGTAGAACACTAAAGAGAAAGGATATTTTATCTCCAGATGGCGAAACTATGCTTGTATGCCTTCATGTTTGGGGGGGGGGGGGGGGAAAGCATAGTAAAGTGGAGTATCAGAAATACCATGAATTGTTCATTATAAGGTTGAACATAAGCTTTATTTGGAGGAAAAATGTTGGACCAGACCAGAATGAACTGACCCAATGCTTAACATTTAGAAAACACCATGGCATGTATATGCTGTAATTCACCAATAAGGAGTTTTCACTTGCACAGAAGCTGCATAGTAATGACTACTGTTTAAGTAGTTTTGGTAGCTTGTTGGGAAGATCTACTAGCTGCTTGAAGCCAGGGTCCTGTGGAACAAATCCCGTAATGGGTCCTTGCCACAAGGTGGATAGTGCATGTACAGTACCTGTGGACTGACACCCTGGCCAGGTGTACCTCTTCCTGTACCAGTGGTAGCTAAAGACCCCTCCCTGCATCCTGACCAGAGCGGATGCTTTGCATTAACTTTTCAAATCCTGATTAATATCTTAATATGTTTTTAAGATTTTAAATTAATCCAATGTAATTACATAATTGGATTAATTTTTTATGAAGTTTGTAAAATGACAAACCTAATAACATTTGTTTTGGTGTGTAACTATGATCAATACCTTTGTGGTCCTTACTGAGGTTTTCCCCAGTTATTAATGATATTCCTTGGCCATTATATAACAATTAGTTCCCATTTCCCCCCACCCTACAATGTTGGATTGGTTGAAAAGATTATTTGTTTTCATAACAAACCGTAAATCACGCCACTGATGAGTTGGCCAACTAGCGATGACAATTGGCAAGTAATAACACGCTTTATGCAACCCAAACATATAACTGCAGCAAGCAATGCAAACCCTAATAAATAACAAAATACTTTGTTTAATTCTTTCAATCATTCTGCTTAATCTGATCGGTCGCAGAGAAGTCCAAGTCCAAGTCAAGCCAATCTATTGAGATGCGCTTTTTACAATGGAGCATTGTCTCAAAGCACTTTACAGTTTAGATTATCTCCTAATATCTACGTCCAATCCCAAATTGAGCAAGCCCTAGGCGACCGTGACAAGGAAAAACCTCCCTAGAGGCCAGTGCCTAAACCAGCAGCATATGGCACAAGGCCGGACAGTGCTAGCAGGGCGCCAATCTTGTTTGTTGGGGCACATACACTCCACAACCAGGGGCAACTTGGAGACACCAGTTAAGCACATGGTCTTGGACTGTGGGAAGAAACCGGAGTTCCCGGAGAAACCTACCCGCGCACGGGAGGACATGCAAACTCCCACACAGAAAGGGCACCCAAACCTCACACCTTGGGGATTTAACCAGGACGTTTCCCTCTTTAAGGACCAGTTGCTAACCCACTGAGCCACCTTGTTCAATTGTTAATTTATTTTATTTTTTAGTTTTAGTCCTTTTTTTTCTATGGAGGATCAAACGTGACAAAATCAATCATAATCTAGAATAAGTAAATAATATAAGTAAATATGAATAATAAATTAATTAATATGTTAATGCTCAACATGAATGGTTAATCTAAAAACATGCTGATTGATTGATTGATTGATTGATGATTGATTAATTTATTTATTTATGGATTTCTTCCTCTCAGGTTCAGTTCATCATGTGGGCAAGCACTAATGCCAATTATAAACGACTATTGGTCAAGGGTGGGCAGAGGGTGAGCTGCAAGGTGGGCCAGACTCAACTAAACAATAGAGCAACCATTTCCATGGGACATCAGAGACCAGCTTGACAATCATGGGCTTCTTGTTTTAATTTGTTTTTTCGATTATCAACAATGCATTTCTACCACAGAAATATATCCTGTTATTGATGTTTAAGGCCAATATGTACAAAGTGCTCTATTGTCTGCACTGGGAGCAAATAGGGAGTACAACCCACGTTAGCAATCTCGGACATCTCATGTTGAAGGCTATCCAGTATTGAAGGGTCCACATCCATTTCTCCGCTTAATTCTCCCAAATCTTAAATAAATATCTGGGCCCAGAGCCCTAATTGAGCAAGCCTAGGGTGACAGTGGAAAGGAAAAACTCTCTAAATGTTATAAGTAAGAAACCTTGGGAGGACCAAGACTCATAAAGTGACCCAACCTCCATGGACAGCCTAGATGTTATATGTAAGTTAAACTAAGAGTTAAACTAAGATACCCAATAAATACATTTTAAGTAATAGTTTAAATGTAAATGTCATTTGTAGTTGCATTTATGGGCTGTTGATCTGTATTTTGAAATCCATACAATCATTTAAAATCAAGCCTAAGTTTATGTGATCATTTTTGTTAGGGTTGTGGTGCATGAAGAGGAGAAACGGGGAGCAGTCGAATGTAGGTTCCAGTTCAAAACTAAAACAGTTTATTACAAAAGTCCCCAGGAGGCAGGAAAATAACAATAACCAGTAAGAGGTATAAGAGGGATACACTAAATGAAAACAGAACAAAGAAACACACTGAACCTAAACACGAGCAGCTATACCGAACCGGGAATTAACACAGCAGACCAACCAGAAAATAATGGAACCCGGAGCATAAAGAAACTAATGAGCACAGGAAATGAAACACAGAACCTAGAGATACAGCAACAGAAAACCTGGAATAATAACCCAAACTGAGAAGGGCACAGATAACTGATAACACAGTAAACACAGGGAAAATCAGGGAGAAGCCAACATCATGCTAGAAGAACCTAACGCCAGCCAAGGGGAAGCTACAGGAAGCTACGCCGGCTTGGAGAAGCTAGGGTCAAAGGACACGACAGGCCCATCATGCCACTGGCTAGCAGGGTTGTTGTCGGGCTGCTGGCGATCTTTGCTACCACAGCACTGGAGTGGGCCTCCTCAGAACAGGCTCAGGGACGAACGTCCTTGGAACAGGAGTGGATTTCCTCGGAACGGCACAGGAGTGGGTGTCCTCGGAGCTGGACCTGGAAAGGACATCCTCAGAGCAGGCACCGGGGTTGATGTCCTTGGAACAGGATCCCAGGTGGACGTCTTCAGAACAGACACTGGGCGGGAAGTCCTCAAACAGGACCCGAGGTGGGAACATCCTCAGGAATTCAAAGCGTTCTGATGCCATTGGAAAAGATATGCGCTCTGGATGGTTTCTCTCTCTGGGCGAAACGTGCTCCGGACGTCCTCTGAAAGAGGCTCGCTCGGGGCATCCTCGGAACAGGAGCAGGAGCGGACGTCCTCTGGGAGAGGCAAAAGGTTCAGGACGCCCTCTGTAAGTGCAGTGTTAAGGACGCCCTCTGGAAGCGAAGCGTTCTTGACATCCTCTGGCAGTGCAGGGTTTATAACACCCTCTGAAAGTGCAGGGTTCAGGGTGCCTTCTGGAAGCGCAGGGTTCAGCATGTCTTCTGGAAGTGCAGGGCTCAGGACATCCTCAGGAAGCATGGCATTCTAAACATCCTCTGGAAGCAAGGCATTTTGGACATCCTCTGGAAGCACACGGTTCAGGATGTCCTCTCGAAGCACAGTGTTCTGAACCTCCTTGGAAACAGACGACCTCTACATGGTCTCGAGAACAGGTGGCCTCTACACAGTCTCGGGAACTGATGACCTCTGAGAGCTGAGCGTTCTGGAGGTCCTCAGGAAGCTCAGGGTTCAGAACGTCCTCTGGAAGCACAGGGTTCAGGACATCCTCAGGAAGCAAGACGTTCATTATGTCCTCTGGAAGTGCAGGGTTCAGGACATCCTCTGGAAGTGCAGGGTTCAGGACGTCCTCTGGAAGTGCAGGGCTCAGGACATCCTCAGGAAGCATGGCATTCTAAACATCCTCAGGAAGCAAGGCATTCTTGACGTCGTCTGGAACAAAGCATTCTGGATGTCCAGCAAGTGGAGGGTCCAACAAATGGCGGATGAGCCGTGGCAGACTCTAATGGTTTGCCGGCTTCACGACGGACAGGGGAGTCGAGGAGTTCCTCTGGACCTTAACTGCGAGCGGGGGATTCAGATGCTTGCAGGCAGACGCTGAAAGTCCATAGGGTGAGGGCAGAAATGCGCCTAGAGGGCCTCCAGGAACTGGTCAAAGGTTTGAGCCACGTACAGTGGCCATATCTCAGCAGTCTACTGCAGTGCCTTGTCAGTCAGGTGAAGAACCACAAAGGCCAACTGTGAGGAGTCCGAGCTGGAGGGAAAGTGGCTCAGATACTCCTTGCACTGTTCAATGACTTGCCAGCACCAATTTGGATCCCCGTCGAAACTGTCCAGCATATATGGGATTGGACTCGAACCCGCCGTCTGCATGTCTGGCGGTGGCATTATGTTAGGGTTGTGGCGTGTGGAGAGGAGAAACGTGGAGCAGATGAATGCAGGTTCTAGATCAAAACTAAAACACTTTATTACAAAAAGTCCCCAGGAGGCAGGAAAATAACAATAACAATTAAGAGGGATAATACACTACATGAAAACAGAACCAATTAACAGAGCAGACCAACTAGAAAATAACGGAACCCAGAGCATAACGAAACTAACAAGCACAGGAAATGAAACACAGAACCTAGAGATACAGCAACAGAAATCCTGGAATAATAACCCGAACTAAGAAGGACACAGCTAACTGACAACACAGCTAATGCCGGCTGGGAGAAGCCAACACTGGGCTAGGAGAAGCTAACCCTGGCCGGGAAGAAGCTATAGGAAGCTATGCCGGCTGGGAGAAGCTATTGCCGGCCTAGGAGAATCTATAGGAAGCTACGCCGGCCTGGGAGAACCTATGGGAAGCTACGCCAGCAAGGAGAAGCTAACACCGGACAAACTGGTGTGTAGCTAAACAAAGACACACCGAAGCAGATGGGAAATGCAAACAGAAAGTACATAACGTATACGCAGCCACAAATGGGAGCAAAAGCGGACGCAGCCGCACACAGGAAAAGCGGATGTAACCGCAAATACGAGAGTTCCAGGGCGGATGGGAATGCAACACGAGTAATCCAAACGCAGATGAGATGGCAACATGAATAAATCCAGAGCGGACAGGAACGCAATACGAGTATCCATGGGGCCGCAACACAAGGAAGTAACAGGAACAAGGAGAACACAAAAAACCACACCAAATTGCTTGGCGTAACCTAGACAGTGCCACTGCGCCAGTGTTTGGGAAAGCAGAGCTTATAAAGAGCCCAGTCCAGCTGCACGTGGTTAGCAATCAAGTCCGATAATTAAACTAAGAATCAGAGGCTCGGGTGTGTCCGCGGCAGTGGCTTTCTCCTTGCAACCCTGCCATGCACACCATTGTTGTTCAGTGTTTTCCTGATGGTGGACTCATGAACATTAACATTAGCCAAAGTGAGAGAGGCCTTCAGTTGCTTAGAAGTTACCCTGGGGTCCTTTGTGACCTTGCCAACTATTACACACCTTGCTCTTGGAGTGATCTTTGTTGGTCGACCACTCCTGGGGAGGGTAATAATGGTGTTGAATTTCCTCCATTTGTACACAATCTGTCTGACTGTGGATTGGTGGAGTCCAAACTCTTTAGAGATGGTTTTGTAACCTTTTGCAGCCTGATGAGCATCAACAACTCTTTTTCTGAGGTCCTCAGAAATCTCCTTTGTTTGTGCAATGATACACTTCCACAAACGGTTGTGAAGAGCAGACATTGATAGATCCCTGTTCTTTAAATAAAACATGGTGCCCACTCACACCTGATTGTCATGCAGTTGATTGAAAACACCTAATTTCTCTAATTTCTAATTTCACCTTCAAATTAACTGCTAACTCTAGAGCTTCACATATTTTGCCACTCACTAATATGTAATATTGGATCATTTTTCTCAACAAATAAATGACCAAGTATAATATTTTATCTCATTTGTTTAACTGGGTTCTCTGTATTTACTGTGATGATGTTTTAGGTCTCATTTATGCAGAAATATAGAAAATTCTAAAGGGTCCACAAACATTCAAGCACCACTGTACCTGCTGGTAGAAAGCTTTTTCTAAAATGTTGGAAATGTAGATTTAAAATTGCTCAGTAATTTGTACAGCACACTGGGTTCAAGGTTTAGGTTTTTAATCAGAGTATCAATAACTTAAAGGACTTAAAGGATTTGGGCACGCATGATGATTGTGATGAGTTGATCAGTGAAGACGGTTCGTTGTTAGTGACTGGGGTGAAATATTCTAGTCTTGATTTGCAGCTAATTAAACAGACTTCTAAGCTAGCGCTGCATCTGGAAGGTTGCTGGAAAGCTTGCTGTTGTGATGAGCATTGAGTTTTATGCCAGATATTTTCTTATCATTAAAAAAATCATGAAATCATTACTGTTGCAATCAGGTGGAATTTCAGAGTCAATTTCTGTAATGTTTCTAGCTAGTGTGGAGACTGTATTCAGATTTTTTTTATCAGTGAGGAAAACTATGCAGCTTTAGTATTAGTAAGGGCATGTTTATATTCTGCCATTCTATTCCTCCAAGCAATCTGAAATACCTCCAACTTACCATGTCGCCACTTGCGCTATAAAATTTGAGCTGTTGGTCATTATACCACAGTGATAGCCTTTTTTCCCTAATGCATTTTATGTGGTGGAATTCCCTACATGCTTGAGCTGATTGGGCTCTGTATTCATTATAAACGTTAAGTCTAGTAGGTTATTAATAAATGCAGCTAAAGTAGCAGATGTAATATTGCACTTGGTGTGATAACAAGGCAGCAGACAGATATTATTAGTTACAGGTAGCTCAAATACTAAGAGATAGTGATCAGAGATAAAAATCATTTTGCAGGAGAACAACAAGGTTATCTATATCAATGCCAAATGTTAATATTAGATGTATGCTACAGCGGTGGGTTGGTGACATTACATTCTGAGTGATACCCATGGATTCCAAAATTGACTCAAATGTCATTTAAGTGGATCTTGCCTATTTTCAAAGTGAATATTAAAATCATCTACAATTAAAGCCTTATCAGTTGAAAGTACTAAGCAGGAAAGAAAATTAGCAAATTCCTGAAGAAACTGAATAAAGACCTGGAGGGAGGTGAATGGTGATAAACTGAAAAAAAAGTATGATTATGTTTTCACCATAACTTTATCCAGGAGGGGAGGATTCTACTTTGATTACTGATCTAATATTAAGTAATCCTAGTTTAGTTTAAGATTGTTATTTTTATGTTTATGTCATTTAGCAGACAACCTTTTCCAAAGCAACTTAACAATTAGAATCCAAGCAATTCTGAGATAACAGTTAAGAATCCAAGCAATTTTGGGTTAAGGGGCTGGCTTAACGAGCCAGGAGTTGCAATTTGGTATAGGTGAGATTTGAACCTTGCACCTTCTGGTTCATAGTCTAGTACCATAACTACTAAGCTACCACTTCCTGCTTTACCGCCTTGCTCAGAGCACACTTCTACATTGGACATCACCTTCAGTACTTTCTACACCTCTATAGGTTATTAGGACCTACATGAATGACTACTCCAATGAATAAGTCTGGCTCCCTGGATATAGTTAACCATAACTGTTGGTATCCTAAAGGGGTGGCTAATTTTATGTGTCTTAAAGTAGAGTCGCTTACAACCAGAGCTCTTTGAACAGGCTGCTCAGTGGGTGTTTTACTGAGGAGGGTAAATATGTTTGACATGCTAACAGGTACAGAATGACTGCTGGCCAGAGTGGGGGCATCACTAACTTCACCTGTGGAATCCAGACCTCCTATACTCAAATTTCTATAGCTAACACTTTCTAATGTCTGGATGCACACGTCTAAAACTTCAATCTTCAGACTAGCTACAAGTCTATGCCTATCACATATAAAATTAACACTAATGATGGAGAATAGCTAAACATGTCACCTACAGCACAGAAAACAAGTTCTGCAAAAGTCATATTAAAAATAATGAATGAAAGAAAAGTACCACGTTTTGGTTGCTGCTGTGGAATGCTGATTGAAGATAACTCCTCAGACAATTCAGGTAGTAGTCCAAACTTCTTAATTACATTATATTATTGATCAAACCACCATTGGGAAGTCACAGTAAAAAGAAAGAGGAAAATGGTTGTAAAATGTTGTAGAACAAAATTTTCACAGTAAAACCTACTTGAAGGGATTCTGGAGTAACTAAGTGCTATAAGTGCACTGACTATAATGGTAGTCGAGTAGAGTTTTTAATTATCTCATATTACCAATTAACAGTGTTCACCAGTAATAAAAGAAAAAAAAAGATTATAAAAATACTGAATGGTAAATTAGGAATAGAAATAATAACAGCTAACTACAAACAAGCAGAGTGAGCTATGTGGAAAGTCACCCACTAAACAGTTAAAGTTATGAAACTGAGACAGTGTTGTTATAGAGAATAGTAACTAATTTTGTGTTGTTATTAAATGTCAAATAAAAAATCTTGGACACCCATTTATGATCTGACATGTTCAGATGTTTTGCTATGGGGCTTGGTGCAACTGTTCGCTCAGAGGCGTTGCCTCTAGCAAGTAATGAGAATAAAGAAGAAACCTGCTCAGTTGGAGCATTGGCCTAAAAGCTTTCCAAAATTCCATTCAGCGTAATATTGCTTCTCCTTGACCTATTTTTGAGCTCCTCACATTTCAGTTGCAATCCTTTCACCTCAGACTGGATTTTTGCCATGGCATTGTCCTGGTTTGTCATGATGTTGCTCATTCTTGTTGCAGACATGTCAAGGGTTTGCAATTGGTCATCCTGCCATGTCAGTGACTTTTCCAGGGTGGTTTATGGAGATCTGTATTCATTTGTAATACTTGGAAAACGACTAACTGTTTTGGGTCAGTTTTGTGCGTCATGTCATATTTCAATGACTAGTTCATGGCCTGCTTAAACAATTTAGCAGTGAGTTGACAACTCTCAGTACAACATCATGAATTGTACGTATAAATTGAAACAATGGTGAATAGGGGTATGCTTTCTCAGGATTAAGCTCACTCTTATGTACAGTGGGACAACAACGTATTTAGTCAGCCACTGATTCTGCAAGTTCTCCTACTTAGAAAGATGACAGAGGTCTGTAATTTTCATCATAGGTACACTTCAACTATGAGGTCCTGCAGTGCCAGATGTGTCCCCCTATATGGATGATCCAGAAGAGGATTGGGAGAATATCATGTGGTCCAATGAAATCAAAAATAGAACTTTTTGGTAAAAACTCAACTCGTCATGTTTGGAGGATGTTTGAAGAATGCTGAGTTGCACCATACCTACTGTGAAGCATAGGGGTGGAAACATCTTGCTTTGGGGCTGTTTTTCTGCAAAGGGGACAGGACGACTGATCCGTGTTAAGGGAAGAATGAACGGGGCCATGTATCGTGAGATTTTAAGCCAAAACCTCCTTCCATCAGTGAGAGCATTGAAGATGGAACGTGGCTGGGTCTTCCAGTATGACAATGATCCCAAACACACCGCTCGGGCAACGAAGGAGTGGCTCCGTAAAAAGCATTTCAAGGTCCTGGAGTGGACTAGCCAGTCTCCAGACCTCAACCCCATAGAAAATTTGTGGAGGGAGTGGAAGTCCGTGTTGCCCAGCGACAGCCCCAAAACATCACTGCTCTAGAGGAGATCTGCATGGAGGAATGGGCCAAAATACCAGCTACAGTGTGTGCAAACCTGGTGAAGACTTACACGAAACGTTTGACCTCTGTCATATTTAACAAAGGTTATGTTACAAAGAATTGAGTTGAACTTTTGTTATTGACCAAATACTTATTTTCCACCCTAATTTACAATTAAATTCTTAAAAAATCCTACAATGTGATTTCCTGGATTTTTTTTCTCAATTTATCTCTCATAGTTGAAGTGTACCTGTGATGAGAATTACAGACCTCTCTCATCAAGTAGGAGAACTTGCACAATCAGTGGCTGACTAAATAAATAGTTTTTTGGCCCACTGTAGATTCATATACAGATCCAGATCACATTAATAGGCCACATGGGCATATTGTTGTACATTATACACAGTGCTGTTAAGCAATGACAAACCGCCAGTTCACCAGCTGAGGAAGACTCTTCTTGATTAGTTATGAAAATATGTTGGGAGTTTCTTCCTCTGTAGCATTTTGGAATCTCCCTTACTCTTTTACACTGTTGCTGTATGCATACACACAGCTGCACGTTCCTAAATCTGATCATATTTGTGTTGCTAAGTAAAAACCCTGAAACTGATGCATGCTCACACACTGCATTCCCAGTTGTGCAATGTGTAGTTCATATTTCTATGACTCTTCTCTGAATCTTTCTCTGAGTCTCGTATTATTTATCTAATAAGGCATTTTTTCACTTTCCATTTGTCCTATCCATTGTTGTTTCTATTATTCCCTATATTCCGAGTGTCTTTGATTATATATTTTTGCATAAATATCCTATTAAATCAAATTATTATTAAATATCCTATATAATTTAATTAAAAACAATAAAAAAAACTTTGGGGTTTAAAAAACGAATCCCTCTTACTCATTTTTGCAACCTTCCCTTGCTTTCAGCATATCTATAACAGGCAGTTTGGATTTAGAAGAGCCAAAAGTTAGATGCAAATTCCAGAAGCAACAATGCATATGCAGTATTTGCAAACAAAGAGTTATAAAGGGAGCACATTTGCATGAGTAACTTTTTTTTTTCTTTTTCCTTATTTGATGGTGGTGGATGTCATTTTGGCACAGATATAACTCCATCCTTCACTGGTAATGGAGAATTTACTCAGACATGTATTAGAGCTGCCTCATTATCTTTCGGCATTATCTAGACATCAGATTACTCACATTTTCTTCTCTGTGCTTACGCACCAAGGAATTTAAGATGCAGACAATCTTTTCTTGCTTTCAGTGAGGAACTTCAGTTTCTGTATTACACTGGCAGTCAAAAAGATTTGCATGATGTGCATATGAAATATTATGCTATTTGTCAACTGTTTGATGGGATCTATGATCTGTCACTTGAAAGAGTAAGACAACAGCAAGCATATCTGTTTACTAGATGAGCATTCTGTGGATTTCAGCTGTATATCAGCGTGGTTGCCAGGGTTTTTGTGAAGGTTGTATATGTATTACAAATTTTATGTGTAATACCCAAAAGATGATTGTTATGATTAGGGTTGGGTATTGGCAAATTCCAAAAAAACATAAAATAGTCAAATTATGATTCCACTTATTGCTTCCTACAAACACATTTTCATTTGTGCTCATTTAAATGCATGGCTGCAATTTTGCAACAGCATTTGTAGAATGACTAAATTCTTTCTTTTAGTCATTGTCATTTACGTAGGCATTTTTTTTCAATATGTTTTAATTGATCATTACCAAAAGATAAACCTTACTTCCAAAAGGTAATTTGTGACATTTTACAAGAATGTGGCTTAGTTTGAAAAATAGTGGCTGCCAATGTTGATAATACTGTAAATCAAAGATGTGGCGATAAAAAGGCTATAATATATGCACCACACAGTTAAAATAAATCTATTCTTTAATATCTAAACATTTGACTTTTGTTCACTACATAGGAATTGAGTGTTTGATTCAAAAAGAACCAGAATCGATAAGCAGAACTGGAACCAGAAGTCTGAAACAAGTTTTTGCTTTGCTTTGCTTTGCGATGTTCATTAAGTCCCAATGTATGTCTATGTATATAATAGGGAGTTAGTGCATCCAGATACAGATTTTCCACCAAGGTTTACATTCTTTCAAAGTCAGCCAAAACAATTTTGTCCTTTATAAACAAGTTTGGTGCAATTCTTTTGTTTTGTTAAGACTTGTTATTGTCTCTAGACTTAACACATGCTTACTTACAAATGAGGATTTTGTTGAATTTAAATCCCAACAAATTGACATTTTTAAGCATTACTAAACCTCCTGAAATGTATTAAGATGAAGCTGCCAGATGCTGCTATTGCTCAAGTGTAAGGGGGACACTATATATTTTCTACTGTAGCCTATAGAAGCTGTTTTTTTCTGGTTCTATTCTGTTATTTAATACTGCATACAAATTTCCTGTATTTTTTGTTTGTATTCTAATGAAAATACATAATAAAGAAGTAATTATATATGGTCATTATGCCATTACTAAAACAATGGTATGTCAAATCTTATGGTGGTTAAGACTTAGCGCAGTATTCTATATTAGGGAGAACGTACCCATCCAATTTTCCAAAGCCGGACAAATTCATCCGCCATAACACCAGACACTGGAGAGCACCAGTATGTTTAAGGAATTTTATAGGACCCTTTACTCCTCTGATTGGGTTCAACATAAGAATTTTGATTTACCTCTTTCATGGCTTTTTTCTATGGAAGCAAACTCTGATAAATTTATGACCCTGACAGCTCTAATAAATCCTCATGTTTTTTATTCCAATTCTTCCTATGCCAAAACATAATTTTCAAAACAAATGTTAGAATTTAGATGCAGTTTAGGTGTTATTTTATTTTGCAGTCATTTTCTGTTTATGACTAATATCACTATTATTAGGGCTGGGTATCAAATCCCAGTTGCAATCAGAGCCCGTTCCAAAGTTCCCGTTTAAAAAACTAGAATTTTGATTCTGCTTATCGGTTCCTATCAACTCATTTTATGCTTCAAATAGACGGGCGTGATTATGGCAAAAATACATCTGCATAAAGGAGCTGTCTATCTACCAGGACCAGTGCGTCATGTAATCATGTATTTCATCACGTGGTTTTGTTTTGATACACTCCGCGGGAGCATTAGCGAAAGATGGACGCTTGAAACTTTGGCTCGGCTTTGAGAGAAAACTAAAGGCTAAATGCAATACCTGTGGAAAGTTGATCTGTTGTAAAGGAGGCTTCACCTACAACATGAAAAAAACATCTAAAGGACTAGCATGATATTGAGCTGCAGCAGTGTGTTCAGCTCTCTGCCGGCTATTAGCCCAAATGCTGCATTAGCCGGAAGAGTCAAAGGCTTAATATGAACAAAACTTAATGTGGTTTAGTGTCCTAAAACAGTGACCTATGAATACTAAACTTCTCTTCATTACTACTGGTCATAAGTACTCTATACTGCTGAAATGATGAACGTGTGGTCCAGAGGGAAAGTAATCATTTTTACGTTAAGCGTTTTACTATAGGTAACGTAAAAATGATTACTTACTACTTATGACCAGTAGTAATTGAGAGAAGTTTGGTGTCCCTAGGTCACTAATTTAGTACATTAAGCCATGTTAAGCTTTTTACTAATAATAGGTTTAAATGGGAAGTAAAAAAGCTTAATGTACAAATGATTACTGTTGAATTTGAAATATAAAAAAAATAAAGATATACTTTATACTTAAACATTTGGCACATTTTTTTCACCATTTTGGAATCGAAACTTGGAATCGATAAGAACCGGAATCAATAAGCAGAATGCTAAATAAACATAAAATAGCCTTCTTTGGCTAGGTGTTTAATATTGATTCATGGGGAGTCATCAACACCTACTTATTATGCACTCTGGTTAAAGACATTTTATTTTTTATTGGATTGGAAAAGAATAGATTATCTATAAAGGGTTCATAATATTTTTCTGAAGTAGAGGGAGCTTTTATTCAGTATATAAAAATATTACTTTTCCACATCCTCCAACCTGATTTTATATTAGAGTTTACTGGATTGTGTCTTGGGGTATGTATTGTTATGCTTCGTATTGGTCACTGCTCTTTGTTGACGTTCTTTGCTATACAAGCATGCTATATGTCTATATATGTACGTTTGTGTGTGTTTGGTAATTGTTTTTTTTTTTTTACTTTATTATGCATTTATATATTTTAATTCTATTTTTATTTATCTGTATTATTTGCTTGTGCCTTTTGATAATTCCTTCATGCGATTCAAATTACATTGATATTTTAATGATGTATTTGCCCTTTCCTTAATACTAATAAACAAAGGATAGAAAAGAAAAATGAATAGAGAAGAATATAAAAAATAAGCTTTTCATAACATTGTTACATTGGCACAACAATAAAGTTGCAGCTAGAGGAATGTGATTGGCATTCTGAAGAAACAATGAGAAAGTGGATCGGGGAAAGACAAAATTATTCCAGGGAGAAAGAGAAAGAGCTCTACAAGAGGGGAAGCATTTTAGTTCAAAAAATAAAGCTTGATGCTATTGATCAGTGAAGATTAAAAGCTAGGCAGGACCAACATTCTTTCTGTCTGTGCATGCCTTTGTATGCATTAGTCATTGTGACTAATAAAAAAGTCATTTGACCAACTCTCTGCTAGTGTATTAACTACCAGGGCATTAACTGCTGCTCTGGCTTCAGTATAACTGGCTGCTGCAGGGGATTCTCAGTGGTGCACTGGCCTGTCCACATGACCATATGATAGTGGTGAAATAGTAACTGAAATATTCCAAAATTTTCAGTCAGTCAACTCGGAACTCCATTCTGCTTCTAATGAGATTTGAGGACAGCAGCTAGTACTCAGTTACAATGAAAAATAGCTCTTTGCAGAGACAGGAAGAGTTTCAGAGGGAATGAAATGATTCTATGGCCTGCTGAAATGTGTGCATGTGTATATGTGTGTGTATTCACGGTTAGCAGCTGTGCACATGGGAAGTGTTCAAGCTCTGGCATCCGGTTTACATTCACCCAGCCCATGTCCTCCCTATTCTGATTCAGCCAATCAAAATGGTTTTCTGTCCTTCAGCCCACCTATCAACTAATTAGAGCTTTATCTGACAGGCCCAATCTACATTATTGCATTTGGACCAGAAGTGTAAAATATAAAATTATTGTATTATATATTAGATCACTATTATAAGTGGACTGAGATAAGAGTACCAAATATGATCATGTTTATGTATATCACATATGCAAACTTGACTACAAAGATTATATTTTCCTGTCTAAAATGATTGTTGAAAGAGAAGAGAAGTGAGGGACAGACAGACAGATGTGAGTATATATGATACTTTTACATCCACCCATAAGATTGATAGTGTATATGAGAGGTGTTAAGACTTGTACCTACACAAAGATCTGTGCATACACAATTTAAAGCTCTGGAGAGTAGTAGGCAGGTACACACGTGGACAAAATTGTTGGTACCCCTCAGTTAATGAAAGAAAAACCCACAATGGTAACAGAAATAACTTTTGACAAGTAATAATAAATACAAAGTCTATTAAAATGAATAAATGAAAGTCAGACATTGCTTTTCAACAATGCTTCAACAGAATTATTTAAAAAAATAAACTCATGAAACAGGCCTGGACAGAGATGATGGTACCCCTGAAAAATGTGACCAAAGCGACAGGTTAAATCAAAGTGTGTTCACTAATTAGCATCACAGGTGTCTACAATCTTGTAATCAGTCAGTGGGCCTATATATAGGGCTTCAGGTAGTCACTGTGCTGTTTGGTGACGAGGTGTGTACCACACTCAACAAGGAACAGATAAGCAAAGGAAAGAGTTGGCTCAGGACATTAGAAAGAAAATTATAGACCAGCATGTTAAAGGTAAAGGTTATAAGACCATCTCCAAGCAGCTTGATGTTCCTGTGACTACAGTTGCATATATTATTCAGAACTTTAAGACCCATGGGACTGTAGCCAACCTCCCTGGACGTGGATGCAGGAGGAAAATTGATGACAAATCAAAGAGACGGATAATACGAATGATAACAAAAGAGCCAAGAAAAACTTCTAAAGAGATTAAAGGTGAACTTCAAGCTCAAGGAACATCAGTGTCAGATCGCACCATCCGTCAATGTTTGAGCCAAAGTGGACTTAATGGGAGACGACCAAGGAGGACACCATTGTTGAACACAAAACAACAAAGCCAGACTGGAATTTGCCAAACTACATGTTGACAAGCCACAGAGCTTCTGGGAGAATGTCCTCTGGACATATGAGACAAAAATGGAACTTTTTGGGCAAGGCACATCAGCTCTGTGAATCTGTGCAGGGGTACAATGATCTCTCAAGACTATCAAGGGATTCTAGAGAGAAATGTGCTGCTGAGTGTCAGAAAGCTTGGTCTCAGTCGCAGGTCATGGGTCTTGCAACAAGATAATGACCCAAAACACATCTAAAAACACCCAAGAATGGCTAAGAGGAAAACACTGGACTATTCTGAAGTGGCCTTCTATGAGCCCTGACCTAAATCCTATTGAGCATCTTTGGAAGGAGCTGAAACATGCCGTCTGGAAAAGGCACCCTTCAAACCTGAGACATCTGGAGCAGTTTGCTCATGAGTAGTGGGCTAAAATACCTGCTGAGAGGTGCAGACGTCTCACTGACAGATACAAGTTTGATTGCAGTGATTGCCTCAAAAGGGGTGTGCAAGAAAATATTAAGTTAAGGGTACCATCATTTTTGTCCAGGCCTGTTTCATGAGTTTATTTTTTTTAATAATTCTGTTGAAGCATAGTTGAAAAGCAATGTCTGACTTTGATTTGTTCATTTTCATAGACTTTGTATTTATTATTACTTTTGACAGATTGAAGTTATTTCTGTTACCATTGTGGGTTTTTCTTTCATTAACTGAGGGGTACCAACAATTTTGTCCACGTGTGTAAGGTGAATGCTATTCACTTTTTAAAGCATGTACTAGAACAATTAGATTAAAACAGGCTCATTCCAGGTAGATTTGAACATCAAATGTTGATGAATTGAAACAACAGGCCACTTGCAGTCATTGTGTCAAATGAATGTAGGATATTTAAGACAGCTAGTTTCCTCACGCTTAGTTAAAGGCAAGTACGTTTCCACCCTTGTGGAGTTGTTGAAGGTCATAAGATTGCCTGTGAAAATGTCATGAATGCAACCAGAATAAATTAAATGACAGATTAAGTGCAAGTTGTTCTACAGTGTCAAATCTCACAGTTCTCAGAATGCAGCTTACAGATAACAATTCAGTGCCAACACAGAACTGAAGTGGTTGTACAAACTATAGAGCAAGTGGGTGATTGAGTAAGAGAGAGACACACAAGAGAGAACAGTAGACAGAGTTGGTCTGACAGGCAGTGATGGAGAGGGGTAAGCAAGACAGGCATTGTGCTCCAAAGGTCATTATGATCCCAGGCTGAATAACTCAGGAGTGATTCCTCTTCATGCATGCAGACATTAAAAGCATTCCACTACAGCTGACCTATACTTTAGCACCACTCCAACTCCAAGTCTCCTCACTTTCCTTCCCTATGCCCCTTTTATTCCCTGTTCATGCTGTTTGGGTCTGTAGTTAGAGACTGCATGATCATGCTTATTAAAATCTTTATTAATTCAATCTGCTGCTGGAGAGCAATCGATTATCAAAAGTTATCAGTTATCAAAATGAGAAAATAAAATAGTTTAGGTCAAATAGTTTAAAACTAACTATATGAGAGGATTCTAACCTCTAAGTGAACTAAAACTCTATATGAAACTTACTCAATTTAAAAACACTTTACTACTTACTTAATTGTATAGGAGTCTTTAGGAGCTCTAAAGTTGTCATCCATAACTTACTGTTTCAGGGAGGTTTAAATATGAGGAGAAACAGAGGCCAAATTTGCTTAGTCATTTACCAGCATCTGGAAGAATATACACAAATGAAATTTCTGCTGACCTTCATAAATCAGGCAAAGTGAAGTACTAAAATTTCTTAAAGAGAATTGCATTTTTAAATGAGCAATGAGAAAAATGTCTTGTCCCTCTTGCTTATTGTCCAAATAAAATGTGCAGTTTGGAGACATCCCAATATAAATACAGAAAATACAGTATTAATATATGACCCGAGTGTGAAAATCATTTGATGAGTGCCAGTTGTATGTGTACTAAATGTGCAGTTTGCTGTGGTAGCCTTGTGGGTAAGGTACTGGACTATGGACCACAAGGTCCACAAGGTCCAGGGTTCAAATCCCACCTGTGCCAGGCTGCCACTGTTGGGTCCTTGAGCAAGGCACTTAACCCACAATTGCTTGGATTGTAAGACTGTATCAATTGTAAATCGCTCTGGATAAGGGTGTCTGCTAAATGCTGTAAATGTAAATGCAACCACAAGAAAGGAGATTACATTAAGTTTAAGTTCAAGATGTAGACTTCAAGAAAGGATTTTTAAAACCCTATGAATATTAGTAGTAGTAGGAGGAGGAGGAGGAGGAGGTCTTAATAGAGAAATTACCTCCACCTTTTTATGCCCATTTCCTTCCATATTGGCTGTATGGAAAACCTCTTTTGTTTTTACATCTTATGTATGATTATCTACTTTGCTAAAAACCTTTTAGTAAATCATCCACTAACCATTGTCACACTTTATTATGTTACAAATGCAAATTAGTCTCAGGTACATATTTGTAACTGGGGTCTCAGTTGAAACTGACATTTATTTAACATAACATGAAAATAAAGTATTTTCTTTGCCCCTACCCACAGTTTAGCATGTCTGCATTTTCCTCTCGCCTTCATTTCTGTAATCTGAGATCAATTCCTATCATAGTGTTTTTGTTATCCTAGTGGGACATCAGTAAGAATATCCATCATTAGGCTCATGCACTCATTCATGGGTTTTGCCATCATATTTTGGGAAGCAGCTCACATCATGTAGCCAATACAAAAAGGCTATGTAATTAACTATTTGCCAGAAATCTCACAACAACCAAACAAATCGTCTCCAAAAACGATCATACTATTTTAATAGTTGGTGCATGATGATTGAGAGAATGTTTTGATTGCGATGCTCTCTTCGTCATTCTTCTATCATGTTTTTGGGAAACTCCAGCTTTGTATGGTTGCTGTGAGCTTTCTGGCACATACTTTATTAAGCAGCTTTTTGTCTTGTCTAGATGCTGTGAGCTGTCTGATAAATTGTTTTTGGGTAGCCCTTTTGTGTTGTCTAGTTGCTGGGAGCATTCGGACAGTTTTTGTGCAGCCTGAGATTTGTAATGTGCCTTTGAATACTTCAGTGCTTCGCACAAGCAGAGACAATCAGCTGAACCCCATGGCGCCTGGCGTAAGATCAAGAACAAGATTTAGCAGCTATGCCATCCTAGAACATTCCTTATATTAAACTGAGATTGACTATATTGATGTTTGCTACATGCATCAAAAGCCTACACACACTCACATAATCACTTGGGCTTTGAGTAGCTTTGTCTGGCTGCATTGCGTGCATGTGCAGGAATGCCCTGGGCAACTATGCTACTCAGAAAGGGTGAAAATGAGAGGGAGGGGATGAGGACGAATGAACTGTGGGGTGCATTTAAGAAAAATAAATAGCAGGATAAATGCAGAATGATAGGTGAGTGTCAGCGGGCCTGTGATATACAGTATGCCCATATATAAGGTATTGTTCTCGATTGGACCCAAAAGTTTCAAACTCTTCGAATTTTCAAACCGTTTCCCATTTGAAAGTGTAGTTTATTGGCCGCTACCATTCCAAAAAAGACCGTTCCTGATCAAGCTTCTTTGCACTGTAGAAAGGTCAACTTGGCATCCCGATGAAGCTGCCAGATGCTGCTATTGCTCAAGTGTAAGGGGAGGTCACACTAATGACTTGCCACTGTAGCCTATAGAAATGGGTACGTGGTCTTTGTTGTTGTTGTTTGTTTGTTTGGTTTTATTTAATTTCTTTAATACTGCATTCAAATTTCCTGTATATTCTGGTTGCATTCTAATAAACAGACTGAGAATATGTGGTCATTATACCATTGTATACAATGGTATATCTAATCCAATGGTGACCTAAGACTTTTGCATAGTACTATATATATATAGAGAGAGAGAGAGAGAGAGAGAGAGAGAGAGAGAGAGAGATAGAGAGAGAGAGAGAGAGATATATATATATATAATATTTAATATTTGATTAACATATAATAAAAAGTATGTTTACTGAGGAGTGTGGAAAGCTGACAACTGGCTCAATTCAGCTGTGAGAAGATTAGCTAAGATAGATAAGGGTGCTGCACTACTTTATTCTATAAATCAAAGCTGATTTTGATCTTCTGCAGTAGTGTGGAAGGAATCCTACATCAGTCAGCGGACCACCAGTGTGAATTAGAATTGGGTTTGAGTTATAGCTGACTGTTGGATTTGGTGTGGAGCTCGGTTACTTGTGTTTAAAAAGTAGATATTAAGTCAGTCAGAAAGACGGTGACTGAGACAGTTTGAGACATTCTGGTGTGACTGTAAATGACAACACAGCTCCTCTCGCTGGCTCGTATCAGATACTGCATTATTCTGTACTGTCCAGAGACAGGAAGAAATACAAAATGTAATTTATGATATAATGAGCGTATGTCTTCTCATGCCGTAGTGTACGTAAAAAGCATCAGTAGTGCATTAGTGAAACTTCAGTTAATGGCAGTAATGTTAGTGCCTAATTGCTCATGCTAGGAATTCATCAAAAACCATGCTGCCAGTGAACATTAAATAATATGCGTTCAAATACATGGTCTCTTTCCAAGGTAGTACCGCGTATGCTAACTGCCCGTTATGTTTTCCTGTGTGCATGATGGCGTAACATACCTTCAAGATTGCAGCTTTTCTAACTCTTCTATTAGCAATGTAACCTGCTTAAGTACTGTGTGAGCCTAGCTTTTACTAATGCACACTGCACTCTTGGGTAATCCTGATTCTTAGATAAGAGCACTTTCAAATGCAGTAGCTTCTAATTCAGATTCTAACTAAAAAAAAAGTTTGAGGAATTTGTGAGATGTTGATTATGCATTTCCATTGAAAGTTTATTACTGGGTTATTGGAACTGATAAACAGATTATTGGAACAGCAGATTAAACTCATACGCAAACTCTTGCCAAGTCTGAGGAAGAGTAGCTATGGTTTTGGCCAGAAGAAACAAGACCATGATTTAGGAATCTGACAAGTGATTTTTGGTGCAGTGAGCTTATTTTATATACAGCTCTTTTTATGGTGATTAAGTGACATTTTATTATGTGTTAATATTTATATGCCTTGAGTTATTTAGCAAAATATATGATCAAAGAGCTATATGTTGGCAGTTTTGTTTCCTATTAAATTCTGCTAAGATTTTGACTTCTATGAGGGTACTGGCAAAGGTTTCTGGCTCATTTCTAAGCTTTGTGAGAATTTGTGCAAAAGTGGCCCACTGTAACACTGAGCGCAGAGGCCCTAGAGTCCTCTCAAGGACAGCACCCATTAGGCTGATTACATAAAGACAGAGAGTGATTTATAACAGCTCTTCCTTTCTCCAGCACAATATATCACCAGCCTCTTGACTTAATAAAGTATTGATATTTAGAAACAGCCAGAGAAGGAGAGAAGGGGAGTGTTACGGGACCTTGGAAAATCTCAGTGGTGCTCTCTGGCAGGCCACAAAATGCATCTCTCGTCTCGTTTTCATCCAGAGACGACTCAAACAAATCAAAGGGATGGATTGAAGTCTGATAGCATTACACTTGGTGAGTTAATTGCTGCTGCGGGCCTATGAGACATCAAACAGGGCTGTGCTGTGGGAGAAAGGGAGAATAATACAAACAGGGACTTATTTTTCTGCCACTGTTCCGTCACCATGATTACAGACGACAAGTGATGCGATGTTTAAGAGATTGATCGCTTTCTTTTCATTCCTGCTGTAAACAGTGGAGAGCTATAAGCATTCACATGCAACATGATGCAGCTCAGCATATGCCATAGACAGGTACACATCTGGATATTACTACTGTTTTGTTGATTTTCTTTTGTTTCGTTTTGTTCTTGCCAGGCTGAGGGAGAGGATAGCCTGAAGAAGATGCAGCTGATGGAACTGGCCATTCTGAATGGCACCTATAGGGATGCCAACATTAAATCACGTAAGTGCCTTCTCATCTCTGTACAGGCATTTGTTTGTAGCAGCAGTGGTGGTATTTTGAAAGCCCTCAGCCCTCCCAGCTTTTACTAATGCACACTGCACTCTCAGGTAACCCTGATTCGCAGATAAGAGCACTTTCAGATATGGTAGCTCAGTGGTTTGATGCAAAATTGCTACACAGAGCTGTAAGCCTTCAAAAGCTTGCAAACAATCAAAAGGATGAGGGGTAAAAAAATCCTTTTTTAGTCACTGAACAGTGTGGTATTTACCTCTTTGCTTCATTGCATTTTCAAATGCTGCTGCTGAAGTGCTACCCTTGTGAAGCTTTGTAATAGCCAAGGAATAAGTACTGCTGGATTGGATTCTCCCGCCCTAACTAACGCATGCCTTGGCTTTTCATGCTGACAGGGTTTATGTGCTGTGTACAGCTCATGGCAGACACTAACTCTTGTTTTGTCTCTCCTTCCTTTTTTCCTCATCCTCCATATTCTCTCCATTTACTGCAGCTGCCCTTGCCTTCTCTCTTGCAGCGAGTGCCCAGGCACCCCGCATCATCAGTGGTCCAGCACCCGTCTTGCCCCCGGCGGCCCTGCGCACCCCAGCACCTGCCGGCCCCACCATCATGCCCTTAATTCGGCAGATTCAGACCGTCGTGCCCAATGGCTCAGCTCACGCTCATGCTGCCGCCGCCACGTTGGTGCCATCCGGGCCGGAGTCGGCAGGCCTGATTTACGCCACACCCTATGAATACCCGTATACACTGGCACCGGCCACCTCCATTCTCGAGTACCCCATCGATTCCAGTGGTGTGTTAGGTAAGCACAGCTGCGAGTGTCCTGGCATGCCACCCCACCAACTCCCACTCGGGCAGTGGAGTGCAGCACCAACCCTGCTCCTGCGCCACTCTTCTTAAACCCCCAACCTCCCCTCACTTCCTCCCCAAAACGCAGCCTGCCTTTTCAGTGGAACTGGTGCCTTAGTTAGTGACACCCTCACTCACCCTTTTAACTTAAAGACAAGAAACAATAATACTCCCAACCTTTTAACCCCTGTTGCATTTAGTTTCAGAAAAAGTGTTCTCACCTTGAAAAAAAAGGTTTTTAATACATATGTGCATAAATAATTGGACGATTAAGTGCTCTGTCAGCTTTGTGAATTATGATAGTGTTCTCTCACTTTTTCTCTCTCCCTTTCTTGTTCACACACTTTCTCCTCTCTTTCTCACTCAGAAATGGCCATTCCTCCCCTCTCTAAACAAGCTCTATGGCTTTATTAAGGCACTTGAGAAAAGCCGATTATGAGTATTATGTTACAAACAGCATTCTGCCAGTTTTACACAGGCTGCTCTGAGACACGGTGTTAAGTTGAGCGGTGACAAAGAAGTGAGTTTGAAAACCGAAAGCAGCATGTCCAATGAGATGACCAAGGTTTAGTCACTGTCTAATAAGAAGCCTTTATGCAGCTAACATCAAGCCAGCTGCCCCAGTACTGTAGGCCTGGTTTTAGTGTTTGGTTTTGCAAGATCAAAGGAGATGTGGGAGGAGAGTGGAAGATTTCACCCATGTCTTCTCTCTTGTGTACACTTATACAGCATCCTCAAAGGCCGAAGAGCTGCCGCTCTACCTGGGCTTTCAGACCTGTCACTTTCCCATCACTGTGCAGCGTGCAGACCCAGCCGGCCGGCCTCCTTTTTAAAGCAGATCCATTCCCCCTTTCCCCTTTTCTGACCCCCAATTACCCTACACACACTCCCTGCAACACCCTCATCCCACTCCAAACGCTCGTCTTATCAGACTGATCGGGACACAGCGTCCTCTCCCCAGCCTTTCAGTGTTTGTCTCTTCTGTGACCTGAAGCCTGTGCTGATTTCACTTTCCATTATGTTTTTGGTTTTAATTAATGCGATGTGTTAAACCTGTGTGTGCCATAATGAGGGAGAAAAAGCACTGAGCCCCAAACTGCTGCAAACGATCCCTGAATGTTCCCTCTCTTAGTGTGGAGGGTGCATCAGGAGAGGTAACATGAGGATGGTGAGGGGACAGTGGGGGTCAAACCAGGGAACATGTGGGGTTGTGGGGCTGTCGGGTGTTATTCACACAGCCGTTGTAGGACAGTTTGGTGGTGCTTTCTTGTAGTGAGTTCCAATCTTGTTTACAGTATAACCTAAACAACTACACTAAATACACACTAGAGATGCACTGATTGCAATTTTCTTGGCCTGATTTTTTTAATACATCACCAGCCAATTTCCTTTCTTTCTAAGATTTATAAATGACAGCATACAGAAACATTTTATTGAACTTTCTTATAATGGAAACTTATTAATTGCTAAAGATAGCAGGGCTGCTGGCTTGCGCTTGGCTCTGCGCTCTTAGCCTTTGTTAACTTTGTCAAACTCTACATATTCAGCTGAGTGGTGCTGCTTTAAATTTCTTATTAAATTTGTTGTTCCAAACGTTTTCGGAGTTGTTCTTCCATGGCTTACTTTCACCATGCGTGTAAAGTAACGGCAAGCTTGTTGTCTTCTTATCTCACTGTGAAGAACTTCCACACTGAAGACATGGCTGTGAATGAAATATCCCTACTCCCTTATTAGTAGTGCACTATTTGGTGAGAGACTTTTTAGCTTAATAAGTAGCACTGAAAACACAACTGAAGTGGCTGAGCTCCATACACACTCCGCGTTTAAAGCTCTGAATTAAAGTTAATAAACGCGCTGTGCTGTTTATGTGAGGCTGTGTTTGTGCCGCTGTCACCTTTGTTTGATGCACAAGTGTAAATATGACCAGCACAGAATCCGTTATATGAGGTCACCGCTTGTGGTCCATCACACTGAAAACTGGACGATTCTGATCACCGGCCGATCGATCAGTGCATCTCTAATACACAGTCTGACCAAATTCAATAGCAATGAGTTTTTATTCAATAAGTCTTAGACGTGGGCTGCCCTAAAACGGCTTTGGAAACATGGGACTGTAGTGTGTGTGGCTTCCTGAGACAAGACACTCCTGGCACTAATTTCCCATTCCCTTCCTCTATTCTTTAGGTGTGGCTTTCCCCATGAAAGGCTAAAAGAGCTTTCGAGGATCCTTACTGAACCCCTCATCCGATCTGAGTGTTAACACACATGCGCTTTCATTTCACAGCGGCCTTGTTGTCTCTCGAGTGTTAATGAACCATGAAAACGAGCCTAGCAGTCAGTCGGACACACTACTGTTCTGTTTACACTGGCCAATCCTCGTCCAAAGAGGCTCTGCTCCAAGTGCATAAATGTATGTATATCTGTACCAGATGGCCCCAAAAGAATATTACTCTAATGCAGAGTCACAGGAATGTTCTACTGACTGCTATGTTTTTGGTTTAGAAAAAAAAAAAGAGTAAAAGATCAATGATCTCGCTTTACTAATCATGTAAATCATTGCATTTTTTTATTTTTTATTTTTACTACTGCACACATGCCTAAATGTGATCATCTATGTGCCTTTGCTCAGAGGACTATTATATCAGTATTATATTTAAATGTTGAAGAGGAGAGCTGTTGCTCCAGTGCAGGTTTATGTGACTAGTAAAGCTCATTTTGTGTGTGTGTGTGTGTGTGTGTGTGTGTGTGTGTGTGTGTGTGTGTGCTTGCATCCCTCATGCTATCCAAGCCACGCATGAATCCACGTGGAATGAATGCAATGTGTTTTTCTCCATGCTCGATATGCTACTTTAAAATAAGTATTATTTGTGCCTTACCATGTATTTTTTATCATTGTTACACAGATGTGGACACACGGACATATGACACCTGTCCTGTTTGATTTATTTGATGGAATTTGGTTTTGAAGTTTGGTTGTTCTAATCTGTTCATTTGGTGATATCATTGCAATCCTAGCAGGTGCTGTGGCAACTAAAGTACGAAGGCATGAAATGCGGGTCCATCCTTACCAAAGGGTTGTGACCACAGACAGAGGTTAGTTTAGCTCACATACTTCCGTGCTCATCACCTGTAGTCGCTTACTGTTGGTCCTGAGATGTCGTTGCACAAAACACATTCAGTACAAATGGAGTGCACACAACTGACGAAATTCAATAGCTGACTTCATTGCATTATTTTGATGACTTCCATGTGATGATGAAAAATAATGGACCTTTCTTGCATGAACAAGAGGACTTGCTTGTTGAGAAGGTTAACTTCCACATTCTCTAGCTTAAATACCTACCAACTAAAATGGTTTACAGATTAATATATATTTGATCCCAGCAATATGAAAAATAGTGTTTGACTGTGCTTCTTGCAAAAACAAAAGGTGAGCATACTGTATATTAGTCAGTTCCATTTAGTCACTTGTGCTGTTGATCTAGGTTACACTAGAACCGACTGGCTGATCTATGATGGCACATGATCTTCACTCCAGTCTAGTTTCCAATTTGAACAGCATTCTGTAATGACTAAGGAAACCAGTATATTTCTGATTTCTTTAAATGACCAGACCTTATTATAAAGTGAAATCTAGAATGAACAGATTATTTCTTTGTGTGAATCTAAGAGCATATTAGAGGAAAGCTCACTATTAAGTGATGTATATTTAATTTTATCAGATTACAGTTAGAGTAGGTATCTGTTAAATTTTATATAAAACTGTTAACCTTTACTGATTATATTCACATTCGCTAAGTGATTAGTTTATCAGAATTTTAAATTTGGAAATGGAAATAACTGCATCACAGCTCCTGTGGATCTTTTCCATACAGTATTATTTAGTGTGAAGGAGGCAGCACATATACAGGAAGCAGCTTAAAACGCATTGGAGGACAGGTATCTCACTGAAGTCCGTCTTATAAACAGATAATTAGCTGTTACAATTATGTTAGACTAGTAAATACGTTAATTACTTGTACAAATCCCTTGCTCAGCGGTGCATTACAAGAGACCCTTCAGTTACAGCATAACACTGCATTATATTATAACGTCTGGCTGTAAATGACATTGAAATCCGTTTGGCATTTAGGGTCTTGTGGTACTTCTGCCTGAATGAATCCAGATCAAAAACTGTAGTTAAGAGAAATGTGTAAGTAAATGAAGTGCCATCATAAGCTTGACTCTCTTTACCATCTGCAACTACAGATGGCAGGAATAATTACTTGTTTCATTATTATCATTAATATTATATTTCTCATATCCTTCTTGTTTTATTCTGCAAATGTTTATATTAAGGTACTACTGCTTTTAAGAGTCTACTCTTGAGAACCCATTTGCACAGAAATTCCATTGTTCCACTCTGTGCATTTTTACTGGAAGACCGATGTTCATAAAGGTCTCTTTTTTTAGTATTTTATTTGAGTTGTTTAGCTTCTCTTTTATTGGGAACTGTTGGAACTGTTTCATTTGATAAAGTGATACTATGTGACACAAGTCTTTATTTTGCACTGAAATAAGTCAGAAGAATTAATCTCCTCTGCTTAGCGAAAAGCAGACATGTTGGAAAAAAGTGAAAACTGCATCAAACCTCAGACAACAGGACTGAAAAAAATGAATACATGTGCGATCAAAGCTGCATAGTCTTAAGTTTGACCACTGTTGTATGGACAGAAATGTTACGTCCGCTCTGTGGATTTCATCGTGTCAGAATATAAAAGCATTTATGAAAATTATTCCATCTTGATAAATTTTGTTATGTTTTACTGTAAGCTTCCTTTTATTTTGTTTCGTTTGAAAGGAAAATAGTATTTACTTGTGGCTTCTGAAAAAAAAATATATATATAAATATATATAAAAAAATATAAAGCAGGAATGTATATGAAATGTCAGAATTTACTTGTATTTTGCAAAGAAATAGCAGTGATATTATAGAGGGCTGTTTGTAGGAAAGGCAAATATGCATCATAGTTGCTTTATAGCACCACCTTAGAGAATTTCCTATATTTTTGGATATATGTTAGGGCTTTATATGAATGACAGGACTTTTCCAGTGTTTATATGCAAAAGCATTTTATATTATGTGTCCTGTGAATTGTCAATAGTCTGTAATGCTGAGGGTAATGGCTAAAATTCCCACAGCTTATGTTTCCATAGCTATTATGTTATCTAGAGAATTCCTTGTAGTGTTGCTTTGTATCATTAAGGCCAATATTTTTATGTTGTTGTAAATAGAATGGACAAAACAGAATTTTAAAAGGCAATAAAAAATATTGAGTAAAAAAGCAAACATTTGTTTTGGCACTAAATTATTTTGCAATTCAGTGTGGATTTATCAGGTTTCCTGCTCCAAAAGACAACATAACAATCCATCTCCATCATAGCTTGTAGCTTGCTGCTTGAATTGCTGTAGTGTTTAACAGTTAACACTGTACTGGCTGCTGTCTTATCTGTTCTCTCATTTCATCAGGATCTATCTCTGTCCATTCACGTAACTGCTACTAATCATTAGACATGTTTACCACATTTGGCTTCTTTTTATTTATCAGATGTTGTTTTTTCTTTTCCTCCTTCCTACTTAAGTACCCTAATAGTTCAGGCTGGCCACCATTCTGTTGGTAAAATCATGCTTTTAGATGAAGACTAACAGTTATTCAGAGCATGCAGAATAAAATAAATCAATAATTTAATACACAGCATTAGCTGCTGCGTAAGACATGAAGAGAGCAAGCTAAGGTTTGAGACCAGAGCAGCCTAATTGTGATAAGGTTATCATATTGTCATCCTGCCGTCACTAGCTGAAACTAATCCTCTCTATCTTTTTCTTTTTCTCCCTCCTTTGTTGCCTTTCCTCCTTATTCCTTGTTTTCCCCTTGTTTCTGTTTCTCTAACAACTCAGCCACCACCGGCAACTAACCCCTGACCTTCTGACTTCTCAACTTCACCCAATGATGACCTGCCCATTGCCTGCCTGCAGATCACTTCTCTGGTCAAAAAAGAGCAAATGAGTAAATTAAAGAAAGCAAAAGAGTATTACACAGCTTTCGCTGCACTGGCAGTGGAGATGCAGCAGCCTTGCACCTGATCTGTGGACATGCGGCAAATCCTGGAAGACACCCTCAAGTTCAAAAGGCGTGTCTGGAGCAGACCGTCCAGTCTCTATAGAACTGCACTGAGTCAATTGTAAGCGATAAGCAATAATGGTTAACCCACTCTTACTTACTCCCTTAGCCACATACACAAATGGATCCACCACCTTCATCTTTCTGAATGTATTGTGCAATGGTGTGGCATTACAGCATGCACCTTCCTGCCCTGAACATTACAACTGGTGAACTGGTTTCTTATCTGAAATTGACTGCTGGGTTGAAAAGAGTAGCATGAGTATAGGAGGTACAAAAGCGAATGAGGAACAATGATCTATGTGTTACAAAGCATTTCACCCCAAACAATCGAACACATTTAGTGGACGAGTTTCTCTGAGGATGTATAAGCCATGCTTGCCTATCAACTGTACAAATGTATTCAATTTGTAGATAAATGTTCAAAGGAGGAAAAAATTGAGTCAAAGAACACATGTACAGAAAACTTTTATTATTCTCCAGTGCAGGGGAAGAGAGCATATATTTTTACAACTGAATCTTTTATACTATTGCAAAGTGAACCGAGATAACACTGAACCCTTTATAAAGTCAAAACAATGGATGACCAAACCAACCTTTTCGTTCTGGTGACGGGGGTGGAATTGGAAACACTGCAAAGTGCCTTATCATGATTCTCTTCTCGTGGTTTCTTCATCTGAATGTCTGTCATCTTTTGTGACAAACAAGCAGGCCAGCACTCGATGCACACAGCTTCCTCTAATGCCAGACTGAACGCTTTCGAAATGAAAATGCAGTTAATATAAACGAATATCAGAAAACCATATTAGGCATTCGATGGTCACAGCTGTGTCCTATGCTGTTCCACCAAGGAATCAAGTCCTGGTGGTGCCTTCCAGCCAGGACAGGCATGACATGCAGGCCCAATTGGCTGTGTCTGAGGGAGGTGAGGCCAGTCGAGAGATCATTCCCCTGATGCTGCAACAGATGTTCCTGCTGACCCTGCGATGGACTGCCATCGCGTCCAGGGCATGTTACCCTGACCAAGTGAAGCGGGGTTAAAACAGGGAGGAAAAAAGATTTAAACTTGTATAGTATAGAAATAAAAAGAGAATGAAAAGGTTAATGATCATTTGTAGGTAGTTACTTGTCAGCCTGTTAGCTGTGTGCTAATGATACCTACATGAATTCACTGATCTCCTGGTATATTTTGGCTGCTGTCGAATACAGTCATTTGAATTTTATGACAAGTCAATAATACTGCCCACTCATTTCTATATATGAATAATGCGTATAGTCTATCAGAAGATAGCTAGCTGTGGAATGGAACGGTATTTACCGAAAGACTTTTCCAAGTGGCTTGCAAATCCTTGTGCTTTTAAATACCGTCTTTTTCGGACCATAAGGCCGCAATTAAAAGCTTTAATTTTCTCAAAAATCGGACAGTGCGCCTTACTTAAAATGCGTGCGTAATAATGTATGAATTTCATTCTGGTGAGCCTTATGACCTACAACCGATGTAGATGGTACAGGCGCTCATAAATCTGTCAAAATCTTTTAGCACGGCCTTGGTAAGTTACGAAGCTTACGGCAACCGTAGTGCGCAGCATCGTGGAGTAATACGGTATGTGCTTCAGCATTAGGGTACGTGCATTCATTCATTTATTTTCGAAGCGGATTTCAAACTCAGCGCTATCAGTCACGCAGTACAACATGGACATAGAGCAGCTGCGAGAGAATTCAACATTAACGAATCAATGGTACGGAAGTGGAGGAAGAAAGAGGACGCCCTACGCCAGGTAAAGACCAAACTGAGCTTCCGACGGAACTTAAGAGTTTTGTTTCATTCATGCCGTCTTATAAAACCCGGTGCGCTTATGTTATGAAAATAACACGTTGCAGCCGATGTTGATATTGCGTCTTATAACCCGGTGCGCTTTATGGTCCAGGAAATACGGTAGGGTGCACATAAGGTGCCTATATGTTGATGTCATTTTAGTACAGCTGAACATTCCATATATGGCCCCAATTTATATTCTGTTGATTATTTGAAGATTTCACAGGTTTGAGTACTTTCCTACAAAAAAATAGAAGTTAGGTTTGACTCCCAGTTCACGCTGAGACATGAGCTTTTCATTTTATGAATATGATTTATTAAAGCATGAAAATCATTGTACCTCAAACCAGGGCTTCTACTTGTGCCTGTATTGCTGTGGCCATCATTCAGCATCTTTAGGCCTTCACCCAGTACACCGTATGTATAGCACTCACTATGGTGGTTCCAATAAAACAGTAAAGGTGCTTGGGCCACTGACAGCTCAATATTGCAAGTAATTACATAATTTTAAAACAGTTCAATTTCTCTGTACAAACTGCATTTTTCAGAGTAAGCTGTGTGCACTGCCTATGTTGGACTACACCATATGTTGCGTATCCCCACTCCAAATCCTTCTTTACTATGCAATAGAATGGCCTATAACATATTGTGGGGAGACTCTGTGTTGTTTAACATGTCTTCCTGTACCACTGTCACTTCACAACCACATTCTCTTTGGATTCTGCAGTGCCATAACAGTATAGGTGTAACTATGGAGGTGTTAAAAGCCAAGCGTGTATTTTGGAATAAGATGAAAATAGCCTGTGTCTCAAAATGAATTGTTTCTTAGTAGTTGAGAGTATGACATTGTCTAATTAAAAAATATTTTTGGCAAAACAAAAAAAACATTGACCATATACTTCAGGTTAGAGTCATCTGTGTATGAGCCACCATACTCATTATCGCATGTTATCTCAGTTCTGGTAACAACTGAAATGTAAGTCTGTTTCATGTTGGTTTAATTTTCCCCAGCATTTTTCAGCGTATTGGTGTGAATGTTCTTTATTATAAGAGCGAACATATGTTTTACAGACATGCAGACACAAGTCTCTGTTAGATCCATGTTCTGTGTCCCTGCGTAAGCATTGCCTATGAAAAATATGTACGTCTGTGTCAACAGCCATTGTTACAAGTTTATACTGTATTTTTCTATATTATTTTATATGTATGTAATAAACTACATTCAGTAATATTCTGTTTTGTTTCCTGTATCATCATATTAGTAATTCATCATAAAAGATATTAGTGGAACACAGTGTCTTTCAGTGGAACAGTATTTACTTGTAGAGGTTGTTTATATTAATGGATCTGTGCCAGAAGAGCACTTTCAAAATGAATAGAGCCATATTTCATTTGTCTCTAACACAGTGTACTCCAGCAGTCTTTGCCATTACATTTAAAAGTTCCTAAAGCAGAAGAATTAAGAAAAACAGGAACCCAGAGGTCTCATTGACCTTTAAATCCTGGGAAAGTCGTGGTAAAAATGTCATTTCATTTTACAGGCTTAAGATTTGAAAAATCATTAAATAAAAGGATTGAAAATCCTGGAATCTGTGTAGGGATGGACCATTCGTAACATGGGGGCACGCCTCATCCGGGCTCATGACAAGAAAACACCCAGCCCTCAACTCAAGGAGCACTGAGACTTTGGCATCCACCTCAGGCAACAAAAATGGGACGGCATGTCAATCAGCAACCCTGATTGCATCAGTAACCCTGCGACTAAACTTCAGGCATCGGCAGCCCCTGCATTGCAACCTAAAGACCCTTCTCGGCCAGAGTTGGACTACGGACCAGATTAGGTAGTGCACTTGTTCCCAATGCTAAGCCTCTCTGGTTTGAATTCCCTCTTGCTGATGACATAAGGTCAGTTGCAGGTTAGTGGGTTCAGTTCAGTATCTCTGTTGTTGCTAGGGGCAGGTGTCCAATAATTAGTGCTCCTCAGAGTGGGAGATGGGTCTGCAGTTGTCACGTGAAAAGACCAGGTGTGCCCCACATTAGAACTCTGATTTACAGTGGTCCTTGAAGGTTTGTGAAATTTTCTAAAGCAACATCACATTTTCACACAAGTCCTAAAATACATAAAGTGAATATTACATATCTGTGAATGGAAAAATTATATGAACCTTTGCTTTCAGCATCTGACGTGACCTGGTTGCTGTTGATGAGTGTGGCACATGGGCTCAGGGGACTCATAATCCATTTGTCCATACAGAACAGCTTCAAATATGGGATGCTTGTAGGTTTCCTCACATGAACTGCTTGCTTCAGATCCTTTCATCACCTATTTATTTTACTATGGACAGAATTTTAACTCGCCTATACCAAAACATTAATTTCATGCCACTTTAACCGACTTGTGTGCTTAGGGTCAGTCTTGCTGCATGATTCACATACTCTTGAGATTCAGTTCATGGATAGATGTTCTGACATTTTCTTGTAGAATTCACTGGTATTATTCAGAATTCATTGTTCAATCAATGACAGCAAGTTGCCCTGGCCCAGATGCAGCAAAACAGGGACAAACCATGTTCACAGTTGGGATAAGGTTCTTACACTGGAATGCAGTGTTTTACTTTCACCAGACACAATGCTTCTCATTTAAACCCAAAAGTTCAATATTTTGGTCTGTTTTACGTATTTGGTCTGTTTTACATAGCCTTCTGGCTTGCCTCTATGATTTTTAGCAAACTGTAGGCAGACAACAATGTTCTCTTTGCAACCCTGCCATGTAAACCACTATTCAGTGTTCTTCTGATTTTGGGCTCATAAACATTAACATTAGGGAATGTGAGCAAGGTGATGCACAGTGAAATAAGAAGAGTAAAAACTCCTATAAAATTCCTGCCAATTCAGGAACCATGTTGTAGCTGTGAAGCAACTGAAGTGTGTCGGTCCTGGTCATGTGGAAAGACTGGAGCGATTCAGACCTGAATGCAGTTTCTCTAGACTGAAGAAAACTGCCACCTGCTGAAGATCAGAGGAGATGTGATGAAAGTTATAAGGGTTCGAACAGACTGATATGGGTTTGTTTTGGATATTTTTTAGGACAGTACTTTCATTTAGGTAGCACTTTACAGTAAGGGTCACAGATGGGTTATTATTTGGGTAGCAAATAATAGATATTATGCTGTTAATTAGTTATTAATTATTTAGAACTCACATTAGTTGACAGTTACTTAACTATTATGTACTACTACGTTTACAATTACATGCAGGTGACCTTGGTGGCTTAATGGTAAAGGTACAGGTGGACCAGAAGGTCCAGGGTTCAAACTTACATGGCCCTTAACTTGCTTGGACTGTAGGATTGTCTGAGTTGTAAGTTGCTCTGGATAAGGGTATCTGCTAAAAGCCTAAATGTTAATGTAAATGTACTAAGTTATATCTAGAAATAGCCTAAGCCTAACCAGCATTTGGAATGTGGGAAGAAACAAACCAGAGATGCAAACTCCATAAAGGTGGAGTCCAAGCTGGGAATCGATCTGGGGACCTCTGGAGCTGTGAGGCAACAGTGCTAACCACTGTGAGACTCGGTGATATATTGTATATTAGTTAGGTAATTAATGACTAACTAAGAATAAAAGCTGTTTATTAGTGACTTTCATTTATGCTTCAGAGTGAAAATGTCCACATTATTGCATCCTTAACTGCAACAATTTTAGTTTACTTCATGCACTGCCTGTCCCATCCATTCTGCCCACCAGCAGAGGCTACAATGTTGGGTGGTGTTGGCAGACTTTTGAGCTATGCTGCTGTGATCAGCATCCCTGCAGGATCAGAAATTATCATGGAAACACTGAGTGCAAGGCTAGAATATTCCCTGGCATCACAAATTGTAACACCTACACACTCTGTCATACTTCGGATCAATTTAAAGTAGACAACTTACTTAAAGGCATGTTTTCTGAAGTGGGAGTAAACCTGGACATAAATGTTTTTGTCATGACGTTATGGTGATTGTCTGAAGTATGGTTAACTAAACCAAACAACTTTCAAAAAGTGGTATGTGGAAGTATCAAGACACTGGACATTAACCAACATGAAAACTCTAGGTATCTTCCATGGTGTTTACGACATGATTATATCTGTTCAAGCAGAATGTTACCAAATGGTATTCATGACAATTTAAAAATACACTGACATCCAAGACATGATAGGATAACCATCCCCCATACCCCAATACATTATACAGAGGAAGGCATCGTGAGTCAAGTCATGTCCTCCACTAAGAAGAAAACAGTTGGTGTTTTCCTGCACATTACCAATACTGTTGCGCTAGCAGCCCCTCTGAGTGCTCTCTTCTGTTTCTCGCTAGCTCTTTTCACCCATTCTCTCTGCATCCTCTCTCTCCAGTCCAAGTATGTGCAGTGGAAATTGCTGTGTCTATCACAGGGCTCAAATTGCCTGGGCCTCTGTGCTCCTCTGCTTGCCACTGATAACGCTTGCTGAGAGCCCTGCTGGCTGTTTGGAGGAAGAAATCGCATCTTGAGTCACGACCGGGTGTTCAGCCATGAAAGTGTTTGTTTGTGCTGGAGAGAAAAAGACCTCATGACCAGAGCTGCGGGACATGCCACTCTCTCGACTCTCGACATTTTTTTTCCTGCTTTCCGCTCATGCTCTTCTCCCAACTTCTTCATCTCTTCTTGCCTCTTCTCTTAGCCTACTTTGCGCTCCAGGGCAGAGGGGTTTCAATTATCAAGTGACAGCAGAGAGAATATTAAGTCTGGAATGCATTACGTTACCGCTGAGATGAGGAATGCGCTGTGAAATAAACCATTTCACCTTGTAATAAAAAGTGGCAACTAATACAGGTGTGTGTTCAAGGAAAGGATGATAGCATGCTGTCTGTGGATATAGATTGTTTTCTTTTGTGGTTAAAATGTCATACCTCAGGTAATCACAATTTTCCCTGAAGCTCATATATATACAAGTGAAACTGAAATGTGCCACTCAATTTTAACTGCACAAACTCTACAATGAGTAATAAAAAAATCAAGGTCATAAAGGGTGAAGCATTAAGGCAAGTGCTTCCCTCGTTCACCGGGATGATTACACATACTATTTTCACTTGAAATGTCACTTTGGGGAATTAAAAAATTAATCCAGTTGAGATTCCTAAATTACCAAAAAATGTCCAGGTGTCACATTCAGCACTTAGAGAAGCTACGTAGGATGATATGACTCACCAGCACATAGTGACACCAGGATTTTGTCTTTGCTTTCAGGTTGCATCTTGTATGTGCATCTTTGCATTGCTGTCCCTCCTTATTGTTGCTGTCAACAAATGTTATATAAATGCATTATAAATGTTTAATAACAGGACCTGGCCAAATCTGACCACAAACAACAAGGCTTGAACATTGATTTGAAGGTTAAAAATCTATTAACATAATAATACTCCACTGCGCCACCACTTACTCAAACCCCTAAATAACAACCCCCACCTGTGCCACCCTCCAGTCCCCTTTTTTGAAAACTAGATATGATCACCCTACTTTAACATATCTGATGTTTATCACACTAGACTGAGGTAAGAAAGCTGAAGTGTGATCAATCAGGATGAAAAACAGGGCTGTGTTAATGATATATAGAGTACATCAGATCACTGGGCAAGATCAAGTTCCTTTGAATAGGCGTCTGCTCTTAGAAGCTCCTCGTTCCATCACACACACATGCTTAACACACACATTAGCCAGGCCTCTTTATCCTAATGTAACACAATGCAGAGAGTCTGAAACAGAGGGAGGGGAAGGGGGCTAATGAGAGAGTAATTGTGCTACCGAGATGCAGAGGGGAATGCTGGGATAGGCAGAATAAAGGTAAGGTGAGCCTGCCTGACTAAAGTAAAGAGCCCTCAGAGGGTGTTTAGCAGGAACACAGGGATCATCTTCACCATGCAAAGAACACCACTGACCTTCATGTCCAAGCATAGCGTTCCAGCTCAACTTTCTGGAGACAGAAAGGCATGCTGTACTCCAGATAGTACTTATTGTATGACTGCAACATCAGTCATCAGAGTATATAGTGTTCTAATCACTGCATTCATTCATTGTATTGAAATGTGCCGCAGCAGAGCACCTAAAATGCAATGAACTCATCATCAAATGATAAAGGTCTGAGGAGTTATTATGAAAATTGCAAATGCATTTCCCTACCAATTAATAATGGCTTGAGAAGTGATTGTGAAACTTTAAATGAGGAGAACTCTAAGAACTCCACACTGAAACTTTTATCAGGAAACAGATGTACAGTGGGACAAAAAAGTATTTAGTCAGCCACTGATTGTGCAAGTTCTCCTACTTAGAAAGATGAGAGAGGTCTGTAATTTTTATCATAGGTACACTTCAACTATGAGAGACAAAATGAGAAAAAAACAAGCAAGATTTCTGGCTCTCAGACCTGTAACTTCTTCTTTAAGAAGCTCTTCTGTCCTCCACTCGTTACCTGTATTAATGGCCCCCCTTTTGACCTTGTTATCTGTATAAAAGACACCTGTCCACAGCCTCAAACAGTCAGACTCCAAAGAGCTGTCGAAGGACACCAGGAAGAAAATTGTAGACCTGCACCAGGCTGGGAAGAGTGAATCTACAATAGGCAAGCAGGTTGGTGTGAATAAATCAACTGTGAAAACAATTGTAGGAAAATGGAAGACATACAAGGCCATTGATAATCTCCCTCGATCTGGGGCCCCACGCAAGCTCTCATCCCGTGGGGTCAAAATGATCATGAGAACGGTGAGCAAAAATCCCCGAACTACATGGAGGGACCTGATGAATGACCTGCAGAGAGCTGGGACCAAAGTAACATAGGCTACCTTCAGAAACTGTCACGGGTTCCCCCTGTCCTCCACGTTTCATTCCCCTTCTTGCCGCAGGGGGGCGTTCGGTACCGCGTCATTCATGAGAAGAAGAAGCTAGGGCCCTCGGACTACTGAACACTGATGAACAGACGGTAGTTAAGCAGGGCCCTAGCTCCCGAACGGCGCGGGGATTTGTTTTGGAAGTGTTCTGATGACCTGGATTATTGCCTTTTGACTGTCGCGGCGTTTTGCGGATCACTACCGCTTTTGTGAACATGTGTGATTCTTTGCGGCTAGTTTTGCAGTCGATATCCCGGTAAGCCCGCTTTTGTATGGAGTTTTTGCGGTAGTCGGTGTCTGTGAATTGTGCTATTGTGTTTTCCAGCGTCAGTTTGATTATTTTTTTATATGTTTATATTTTTTTATTTTTTTATATAATCCCCGCCAAACTAAGGAGACGGCAGGTTTTAATGTTAGTCCGGTCGGTAATATATGGGCTTTGCTGCCGGAAAAATTTGACGGTAACCCTGTCAATGCGGTGAGTTTTTTTTTGTTGCGCCAATTCACTGAACTAGACCGCCTAATCTTTTACAACTGGCGCCTCACAGGCGAACCGCACCACTGGGCGGACATAAACTTGGCTTATGTTGGGGACCAGTGACCAGCTTGTAGAGAAGCTTTGGTGTGGTAAGTGTGGTAAGGCTTGCTGGTAAATTGTGGGATCCCCAGCTTGCCAGCAGCCAGAGGGTACTGGTCAAACCCCGGATAGCATCTAGTAGTTTCGATTTTGAACACGCTAGCTCAGTTGTGGAGCCGATAGCAGTGGATGTCAAGTCAAGTCAAGTCAGATTTATTTATATAGCGCTTTTTACAATGGAGCATTGTCTCAAAGCAACTTTACAGGTTTAGATTATCTCCTAATAACTATGTCCAATCCCAAATTGAGCAAGCCTAGGGCGACAGTGGCAAGGAAAAACTCCCTAGTTCTAGGAAGAAACCTTGGGAGGACCAAGACTCAAAAAGGGACCCAA